>JAGFPH010001721.1:148500-168996 GCA_018207615.1 Philaenus spumarius
TTAATTATTACAAATGTATTTGCTGTTTTTACAAATCAAACATGAAAATTCTAAAGTTAAATAATTCGATCATGCGGCTGAACCGCTGACGTAAGTTCATTATGTTTAGGGTAATTGGTCTACTAACGTAGGCGCTGAATAACACAATGTGTGTACGAAACACATTAGTAGAATTTGTATTTACCTAAGCCTCCAGCGTTGCGAGTTTACACATCGACTTTGCGGCCTCGAGTTGTGGACTGCTTCTCTTCGCTCGCAGCGTACAAACTCGGCGTCGGCCTTCTATCATAAGGTGATCCTAAGCTAAAATCCCCTTACGTTTATTTGAACCGGCAACTTTTGTGATATTTTACGTTTTAATCGGTTAATCGGGAGAACCAACTGAGCTGTAAGGTCATGTAAAAGTTTCACTCTAGTACAAAAAATTCAAAACAATTTTTACTTCCTGTCAAAAAACGTGCTTCCTTATACTGCAAACAATATAAAGAGAACTATTAAAAAATTTGGAAAACGGTTGACCCTAAAGGCCATCCATGTAACTTCCCGCTAAGTTTAATTACAACAAACATTATTTTTGGAAATTTTGAACTGCCATAACTTTTGAATGAATCAACCGATTTTTATGCGATTTGCGGCAATCGATGCAGTTTTGTAAGTCCATTGAAAGAAACAACAACAAAAATTTTTCAGATGAAAAGTTTCGGAGAAATTGAGGAAAAACACTTTTTTTTATTTTCTTTCGTTCACGATATCTTGCGAATGAATCGACCGATTTTTACGCGATTTGCGGCAATCGATGCAGGTTTTCGAGTCCATTGAAAGAATTGAGAACAAAAATTTATCTGATGAAAAATTTCGGAGAAATTGAGAACAAAAAACACTTTTTTTTTATTTTCTTTCGTTCACGATATCTCACGAACGAATTAACCAATTTTGACCGGACTGGTAGCGATCGACGTCGCTTTTCAAGGTTAAAAGCTGATTAGATTTTGGAATTGATCGGTAAAGCCGTTTAAAAGTTATTCCAAAAAAACCTGATTTGAAAAAATTTTATTTCTTAGTTTTTTCGAAATTTCTCAGAACCTCCCGGTCCGAATTAGTTGAAATTTTCAGGAAATCTAAGTTTGATAGAACTCTTTAGAACGCCGTTTGGTAGGATTAAATCGGTTAAGCTGTTCAAAAGTTATAAGCGGGTCACATACTTACATACACACACACACACACACACACACACACACACACACAAATATAAATATAAAGACAAAAAGGAAAAACTGACAAAAATACACAAATTAGCTGGTCGGCTTTCAGAAATATATTTGAAACTATATATTTTTAGTACATTTAAAAAAACTAAAAAATTTCACTGCAGCTTTACAATTACTTTCCAAAAACACAAATTAAATACAAATTTTGAAAAAATATATGAAATATAATATACAACATGTAGAACATAGATAACAAATATACTCGTATATATATGCTAAATACTAGTTTTACATCGATACATCTAGTCACATATACACATATATACACACACACACCACCCCCCCCCACACCCACACCCACACATACATACACATATACACATTTTTACATAAACAGCATTTTTTGTTTATGTGTACACAATTTTAGCATAGATAAAAAACATACACATCAACACACTATTAAATCCACATACATGCAGTCATTCTTCCATACAAAAATCAAAAACACCCACTCATTTAGTTAAGGAGAACAGAAAGCTACACATTATCTAAATTATAGTATTATAAAAAGAGTCAACACATTCAAGTTCCCGCAAGAATTTCCTTTATTATTGTTACCGGTACTTGTGTTTATAAGGGCATGTTTTATGTAGGCCAACTGAGGTAATAAATTAAAAAATGTATTTGCAAGATAATTGTAGAATTTCTTGAAAACAGTTAATTTGGGTCTCGGAATTTTAACATTTAAATTGTTACGCAATTTATACCAGGTACGCTCTAATACATTGTTTCTATCATTACTTCACTCGTAGAACAATTTAAGTACTTTGTAAACGTATACATTTTTAAGAGGTAAAATGTACAACGTTTTAAAAAAGAGGCGCAGAATGTTCTAAACGAGTCTTTTTAGACTTTATTCTAGTAAAAGAATTTTGAAGATTAATTATGGGTTTGAGGGTTATGTTGTATGCTCCACCCTCATATTGGTATTGCATATTCTAGTGGTTTAAAAAATTATGGTTTTAAATTCAATATATTGTTTTAAACCAGTGTTGTTAAGCTTTGTTTACTTTGTTAATCAGTATTAAAAAAACACTAGATAAAACTGTAAGTAAAATTCTCAAATAATTAAATATTGAAATACTGATCTACATTACAGTGCAGTGTCAGGGACGCGAAATCGTCAAAAGCGCTCGGCAGTAGGATGACTCATGCTCGGCACCCATGAAGGCACCCTAAAAGGTTGGCTTCAACGATCGTCTCCCATAGCCTATCCAGGTTTTATACTATGTAATCATTAGTGTTCACCGTGTAATGCACTTTATATAAAGACTAGGGGCTGTACCCACCCTAGCGGTGACATATGGTGATGGCAATGTAAACATATTATTGTGTATTGTGTTTGTTTTACGGAAATTATGATTTATTAGGACAGAAGCACTTGGATATAAGTTGGGTGGTGGGAGTAGCTGTGATCTGTACAAAATGTACGAGACAGAGGTCGAAATATACATGCACTATCCCCAGCATTTGTCCACAAAATTCCTAATTTTGTTTATCATTTTTACATTTATTCAATAGGAATTTTTATCGAAATGATGATTTATTAGGACAGAAGCAATTGGATATAAGTCGGGTGGTGGGATTAGTTGTGATCTGTACGAAATATATGAGACAGAGGTCGAAAAACACACGCACTATCCCCAGCATTTGTCGACAAAATCCATTTTTTTTTAAATTTTTAACAGGAATTTGAAATATTTTCGGATTAAAATTTAGGAAGGAATTTAGAATTTATGAAGTAGCCTTAAATATTCTCTGAAAAGTCATCTACATGTTAATGAAAGTTTCGTCAAAATCGGTTCAGCCATTCCGGAGATTATACCGGTCAAACAAACAGACAGACAGACAAAACATTTATAAATGTGTGTTTAGGTATTGGTAATGTGTGAATAACCATAAGAGCTTCGAAAAAAGCTTATGTTTTGAAATTACAGACAGACACTATAATTTTATTCACATGTATAGATGCTATAAATAGTATTTGTCTTTTACTGAGCAGTTTTTTATTGTTTAAAATGTTCGTTTCTTATCTGAAAGAATTATTTTCTCGTTCGAGCAGAGATGTTTTAAGACAATCACTTTTAATTATCTTTAAAGCGCAATATTGCGTTAGACCATGCGATGCAGTTACTTTTCAATATAAATCATTTACTCACGTAACTTGTACATGATGCCAACAGTTAATCTTCGATTACACATAAAGTAGGACGAATGCAGTGTTTTAAATAGGTCTTCATAAAGTAGCTGTAATGGTTAATTAGTTGCTCTGATTGTGCAAATCTAATTAGTTACGGTTATTCATCAATTACTTCCAGTTACAAGATTTCAATAGCGGCATAATCTAGTTGGCTACGGTCGTCTAGCAATAAATTTATTATTTAAATATAGTTCACATTTGTTTGGAATAGCAACTATGTTTACACGCCATAAAACACCAACTAAATAGATTTCGTTTCCTTCACTCCACGTTCCATTACACTACTCTGTGCTACAAATGTTTCAATCTCTGCGTACAGTCTACACTACGCTTCGCACAACTCTGTTCTTATATATACAGAGCTGGATGCCAAGCCCAATGTTTAAATGGTAAGACAGTGGTTTATTATATACACGATCACGACACTCATAATGGGCCTCAATACGTACTCAGGCGCAAAAGCATACATACAGTTTAAATATAAGGGATCGTTTTACATAAATACGTAAGTATTTGAAATAATTAATTTCTTTGTTATTACCGAATTTCCACAGGAAAAATGAGCTATTAGCAGTGGCTCTTATGGTAAGACACAAGGTCGGGAGTAGCAAATGAGCACCGATCATGGTCCCCAGAACACGTTTTGGGGTGTCATTAAAAATCATATATATATGTGTTCGCACTCTAGCGGCCGCATTTTAAGTCCGATTTGGTTCAAATTTTGTATACATGTTGGTTGTCTACGTCGCTCGGACGAGTTCGTTACCCAAAAATATCCAACAACCGGAAGCACGTTTTTTGACCGGAAGTAACTATGTTTTGAGATTTTTCCTACGAGAATGAATTTGTTTTTGGAGTTTTTCTACAAATATAAATTTAGGACGTTATTCCGCACATTTTGGTTTTTTACGCGACCTTATAGCTCGCTTGGTTCCCCCAAAACCTATCAAAACGTAAAATACCATAGAAGTACCCAAAGCCATGTGGTGGATTCTACCGTGGGGTTGGCGTGCGAAGCACGCAAAACTTTGTGTGTTGAAGATACTCCCAAGATAGGGGTTGGCGTGCGAAGCACGTAATGCTTTATATATTAAAGATACTCTCAAAATGCGGAATGGCGTGCGAAGCATGCAATGCTTTGGGTATTGAAGATACTCCCAATATGCGGACAGGCATGCGAAGCACGCAATGCTTTGTGTATTGAAGATACTCCCAATATGCGGAATGGTGTGCGGAACATTTTGCAGCTATTCAGCACCGTTGTGAATAGACCTATTTGTTGGTTGAAACCCTAAAACATACGCCTATAAACTTAATTTTGGAAATTTGCTCAACTCACGTCAGAGGTTCACCTGCGTGGTCGAATTACTTAAATCTAAACACGTCACGTATTAGTCTAGGCAATATGTTAATATTTCTTCCGGTATTATTGTTGGGATATAATCAAATACTATGAGAATTAAAAAGCCCAACACACTTTTAGTAATCTACTTATATAAAGCTAGACGGTAACACTGATTCATTGACATTAATTATTAGGCACTTCCCGTAATCGGACCCCCCTCAACCTTATACTTGAATTAAAGATCTCGACGAGAAACCTTTGGGAAAATTGCCAGAAGTTAACATTTTTTAATTTTGCAAGCACCTTTTGGGCGGGAACGAATTTTTCGATTCTTAGAATTTCTTCATTTTCCCACTTTGAGAGCATTTAGCAAAAAAGCGGTAAGAGATAGCAAAAAATGTTAAGTACAAAAGTTGTAGAAAATGAAATTTCAAACTAACGATTTTCCATCAAATATAAGATCCAATCATCCGTTTAGCCGCTATTTACCCTAGAAGGAGCTCCACTCACAATCCTTCAAATTTCCCATGTTAATCTTATGGAGATAATGTTTAATGAGTTTGAGTCAGCTGCGAAATAAAACAGCTGATTTATGCTCGGTCACCTATGTACAAACGAGCCAAAGATTAACGAGATTCTTTAGCGAATTATCCAACTGCGAGCGAAGCGAAGCAGCCATTTGGGGCCGTAGGCAGAGGCGGGGTTGGGACGCGAAGCGTCCAGGGGCAGAGCCCCTAGTTTAAGTATATACGTATCAATTAGAGGTTTAGAAATTTGAATTCATTTTCAGTATCCAGGTCACTAATTGATTAAAATAAAGTTTCTTACCTTGTTTTGTCACACCAAGACCTATAGAAGACCAAACAGGCGTATATATATTGGCATGCGATGATTGTGAAAAGATATACATAGGCCAAACTGGAATAGTGTTTAAGACTCGATTTAAAGAAAACTTACTGAAAAAAAAACAATTTCTGGTAAAAAATCGAATTCTGCACGCCAGCTGATAGACGAGGACCATAGTTACTCGGGCTTACAAAATAATCTTCAAGTAATTCAAAGACATGAAGTTCTGAAGGTAAATACAGGAACGCTGTCGAGGAGTATGAGATGTATAAGTGGTTGAAATCAAAAGATGCAAAAGGTGTACTTCAATTATTGAACGACCAGCTGAATTTCGACTCTATACCTTATATGACACGGCGATAAGAGTTCAAGAAGCCCACGGCAAGAACAGGTTCCGAGTGCTTCAGGTAACAGCCTGACAGTTGCCGTCCGGTAGCCAGAAGGTGTACCCCAAAACGTACTGCACTTTAAATGTGAAATGTGTTATTAATTTTAATAGCCTCGGTTGAGTAATTCATTTATTGTGTCTGAAGATGGGATAAAGTCCGCAAACGAGACACAAACACAAAAACAAAAAAATAGCTTGACGACAATAGTTTAAGAAACTTAATTTAAAAAATATCGTTTTCGATTTAAATTTAATTAAACATATTATTGGTTCCTGTTGATAATTTTTCTATTGATAAGTTGTCATTAAATAAATATTATTTATTAATTGATTTTGATTTTAGGTATGAATATTTATTTCTTAAAGAATAAAGATATTTCGTGATAAAAAGAAAGAAGCCGGTCAGACGTACAGTATTATTTAGTTACATTAATACCATGTTGGACCAAACCGGACTTAATGCGGCCGTTACAGAGCGAACATATCGCGTAAAAATTTTAATGACACTCGAAAACGTGTTCTGGGGACCGTGATCGGTGTTCATTTACTACTCCCGACCTTAGACATCGCTGCAATAGCTCATCATTCCAATGGAAATTGGCTAAAAAGTATGGTTAAAATAATTGTTGCTTGAGTATGTACATGTGAGAAAGGGTATTCAGCGAGTAAGCAAAGGGAAATAATAACAAATTTTAGTTGCAAAAGAATACCGATTAATGATAATGAAGAATATCACCGTAGGAATTGTATTAAATGAATGTGTTGGGTTTACTACTTTTTCTTATTAAAAGTATTAGATTTATCGTACGATAAAAATGTTAAATGTATGGGTTTAAGATCAAACTTATTAGCTACAACTTTCCCGCTGTCAAACGTTGTCTAATTGAACATTCCATGATTCTTAAAAATTACAATGAAATTCTTTCAACAACTGAAACGATATGTTCTAGTAAAAGATATTAAGGCTGAGTTGCACCAACCAGGATCAGTTTTGATCTAGGATCAAAGTTGTATTTGATCCAGGATCAACTACTTTGATGGGTTGTTTCTATTGCACCATACCTGGATCAAATAATTGATCCAGGATTTACTGATCTAGGTATTTGATCCCGGTTGATGCAACCCAGCCTAAATGTTTAATACAACTGTTTCAATACAATTAATTATTTATTAGCGAATTTCCATAGGAAAAATGAGCTATTGCAGTGGCCCTTATGGTAAGACCCAAGGTCGGGAGTAGCAAATGAGCACCGATCATGGTCCCCAGAACACGTTTTGGGGTGTCATTAAAAATCATATATGAAGGTCTATATATGTATATTATATGTATATATTATGTATGTATGTGTGCGCACTCTAACTGGCGCATTTTACGTCCGATTTGGACTAAATTTGATACACACATTGGGTTTCTAAGTCGCTTGAACTGGTAGGTTAGCGAAAAAAATGTACCGGAAGTAGACCACATTTTTGACCGGAAGTAGCATGTATATAATTGTGCTCACTCTAACGGACGCATTTTATGTCCGATTTGGCCCAAATTTAGTACACAGGGTAATTCTAAGTCGTTTGGACGAGTTCGATAGCAAAATAAATTGACCGGAAGTAGAAATTGTTGACCGGAAGTACCAATTTTTTGAGAATTTTCGTACTAGAATTATTTTTTTTGAAGTTTTCTTTAAAAAAATAAACATATAAATAATGCTGCACATTTTGTTTTTTTACGTGACCTTATAGCCCATCTGGTTCCCCCAAAAACAATCAAAACGTAAAATACCAGAATTAAATCAACTGCTTTTACCGTGGTGACCGATGACAATATATTTGGTACATGCTGGCAGCACCTTCGTGAGAAGATCAATTTTCCCAATAGTTGTTTGAAACCCAAAAACATACATACATTTTATTTTGGAAATTCGCTCAACTCACGTCAGCGGTTCAGCTGCGTGATCGAATTATTTTTAATTGATTTCGGTAGACACAAAGCAATTTGTTATATCAATAAGTTACTTTTTAGCGAATTTCCATAGGAAAAATGAGCTATTGCAGTGGCCCTTATGGTAAGACCCAAGGTCGGGAGGAGCAAATGAGCACCGATCATGGTCCCCAGAACACGTTTTGGGGTGTCATTAAAAATCATATATACATGTAAATAAAAAATGTATATATGTGTTCGCACTCTAGCGGCCACATTTTAAGTCCGATGTAATTCAAATTTGGTACACATGTTGGTTGTCTACGTCGCTCGGACGAGTTCGTTAGCCAAAAAAATCCAACAACCGGAAGCACGTTTTTTTACCGGAAGTAACTATTTTTTACGACTTTTCCTACGAGAATAAATGTTTTTTAGAGGTTTTTTCTACAAAAATAAATGTAGGATGTTTTTCAGCACATTCTGTTTTTTACGCGACCATATAGCTCACTTGGTTGCCCCAAAATCGATCAAAACTTGAAATACCATAGAAGTACCGGTTCAAAGCAATGTGGTGGATTTTACCGTGGGGTTGGCGTTGTGTATTGAAGATACTCCCATTACGGGGGTTGGCGTGCGAAGCACGCAATGCCTTGTGTGTTGAAGATACTCCCATTACGGGGGTTGGCGTGCGAAGCACGCAATGCTTGGTGCGTTGAAGATACTCCCAATACAGGGGTTGGCGAACCATTTTGCAGCTATTCAGCACCGTCGTGAATAGACCTATTTCCCAAATTGTTGTTTGAAACCCTGAAACATAGGCCTATAAACTTAATTTTGGAAATTTGCTCAACTCACGTCTGTGGTTCAGTTGCGTGGTGGAATTATTTTATTACAGATACTGAACTCTAAGGTTACTTAATAATATAATATTCTGTGAGTCGTCTGCAGCTTTGCGAACGTTATGTTATTAAAGTGTGTAGTAGTGTTGAAACTCCATTGAAATAAGTATAGCTTGTTCCCTGAACGAACTGTTGTGAATATTTAACATTTAAAAACTCCAACAGTAAAAATAAAAACAATTAATAAAATAATAGTCAATTGCTTTACACTGCATGTAATTAGTATACTCCGTCTCCAGTCTGGTTTCTATTGTGCGGAGACTGAAAACACAATCTCTCGGTATAATTTATGTGTTTATTTTAGTGATATACGTTGAACCCAACGCTTTGTGTACTATGTTGACAACAATGCCCTGTTTTGTAATGAATGTGAGAGAAAGTGTTTACTTTGGAATAAATAACATTTAATACAAGTAAGTGTAGAATAAAAATAACAATCGTATAACATAATGTCTTTGTTGTGTTGCTGAAACGGAGCACCCATCTCGGATGTATTTAACTAGCTCGGACGTTTAGTTTCAACTGCAACATCACTATTTCAATAAACAGGCACGTACTTTCTCATAAACATATTTAAATTATTAAACAGTTTCACTGTGACTTCATAATTGCCGGAGGGGTAGGAGAGGTGATATTTAAGTAGGAGTAACTAATAAATATTATTGTTATTAGCTAGAGAGAAAACTATTCGATCGATTTAGAACAAATTTGCTCCAAACACGTCAATTAGGGCTGTGTAGATGCACGAAAAAAGGTTTTGATAAATTTTGAAAAACAAACTCCTTTTTGGTAAAAAAAATCAGTTATTATTATTAGCTAAAAGAGAATTTTTAGAAAGATTCGGTTTTTTGCATATGGTAGGGTATATTAAGGGCTACAAATAAGCCAAATTTTATAAAAATCGTTTGAACCGTTTTTATATAAAAAAAATAGTAACTGATTTTTTGGGGTTTTTGGTCAAAAGGGGGTTGTTTTCCAATTTTTTCAAAACCTTTTTTCGTGCATCTATACAGGCCTACGTGACATATTTGGAGCAAATTTGTTCGAAATCGATAGAATAGTTTTCTCTCTAGCTTTGTATACATACAGACAGACAGACATAGAGACAGACATTTTGTAAAGAACACTTTTTTTGGACTCAGGGGGTCCTAAAACGGATATTTCCACAAAAATTTCAACATTGATGTAGTATAGTGAGAAAGTAAAATGTAAGAAACATATTTACGTGGTAAATATTTCGAACATATTTCTAACCCTAGTGCTCCATGAATTATTTTGTAGGGCGTAGTTTTTTAAGAAATTTCAAGCGTTAACATAGGTTGAGTGTTAAAAATGTTTTGACTTACTTATTCCCCTTTCAACATGGCGAATCTAAACGCACACAATTTTATTTTTTTTTATTTTTATTTACTGCCACTGAATGGTTTTACTCAGAAATCATAATTAAGGAAACATTGTTAATAATATACTCTTTCAAATATAAACCCTTTTTTGAGTTATGAAAAAAATAAAAATAACATATATAAATACATTTTGAATAGCAACATATACCATCAAATTAATGGTATTTTGTGATAGAAAATTTTTTGTATTCAAATTTTGATTATATCTCCAATTATTTTAAAATAGAGGCAAGTAAGATACGAATTTCGAAGGGAAATCTATAAGACAAGTACCACTCACTCACTGACTCAATCATCACGTTTTCTCAAAAACTACTGAACGGATTGCAATAAAATTTGGTATGTAGCTTCCTCTAGGGCCCTAGGTGCTCGCTAAGAAAGGTTTTCAAAAATTTCAAAATTTTAGGTTTGGTTTCTGGGGTCAAAATTACTAAAAATCCCCACAAGAAATACATAGTGTAATATATTTATTGATATATATTTTGTGTTAATATACATTTAACTTTGATTTGTCTACAAGTGCAAAGCCGGATCAGGCAGCTTTCTTCTTTCTTCTGTACGTATGTCACTGAATTCCTCCTAAACGGCTGTACATATTTTGATGAAATTTTTAGTGTGTGTTTTAACCCTGGATGGTTTAGATTCACAATTGGAATAGGTTAAAATTGTGTTGCTACTAGACAATAAATATAAATCAAACTAACTTCCTACAAGCTATAAAATTAAGTAATATTATTTGCCAGGTATATACAAAACTATTTTCAATTTGATTGCATAAGACAAAAGGATGAAATGGAACAGTTACTTTTTCTATATTCACAAAAACTATTTAATTAACTTTACTAAAATTTCACAATTTACACACATTAGTACCAGGATGTTTTTAGAGAATATCGTCGCTACAAACAAAAATATTTAAATGGGGTACCTACCCCTTACAATAAACATAAATTGCACTAAATTTCTACAAACTATGAATATAAAATTGTTTAATATTATTCTTGATTGAAATTTAAAAAAAACATTTGTAATTCCGTTACTTACGTCAAAGGGATGAAATGGGATAACCACTCTTAAAATTAAATCAAGCAATACCGAAGCATTGGCAGGCCCACTAGTTACTGTATAGATTTTTGTTTTATAAAGATCGTCTTTTTAACTTATGCTCCTAGAAATATTGATAATGGTGTAAAGGTGCATTTCATAATAAACACTGGTTTAACGAACTATAAAGACAGGATCGGTGCCCATTTCATTCCCTCAGAAGGTCAACTAGAGTAACCGTGTTTGTAGCCTTGTCTGTGTCAGTGTTTGCTGACGTCATTAACCTGACATGTTGTGTATGAATTACTCATAACACAAATGCAACATTGTAAACTACCTCACTCTGTTGTCGTATTTTTAATATTTGTTTATTTAAAAGCCGACCGATGGTGTAACGTTTTAGTTTCGGATGTTAATTAATAAATTTAAAACGATTGTGTTTTTGCATAAAATTACATTCTCATTATATTTAACTTTTTATGTATGTCGTGTTTATGGTTCTTTCTGTTTCTCTGATTGTACACAAATGTTTTCTCATTTTAGAGTTTCCTATAATTTACAAAAAAACATATGAACAGGTTGATTGTACCAAATATTTAGGTTTGTTTGTTGACTCAAGGTTTACACGGGAAAAACACATAAGTTACTTAAAAAATAAATTGATCAAATACATTCGAGATTTTATATGCTAAAATATACAGTATATGCAATTAGAATACTTTAAAGACTCTCTACTACGCTCTGGTGATTTAAAAGTTAGAGTACGCTATATCAGTTTGGAGAGGAGGGTATTATAAACACAGTAAAACAAATTATAACGTTACAAAAGTATTTGTTTCAAACAAGCAGAAAAATTAGCACACATCAACCCGTTAAAAAATTTGGAATAGTTTACCACTGAGGAGCTTATACTTGTATAAGGGTTTGATAACTTTAGCAGGAGGGGGGGGGGTAAAACTAGTAGCTTGACATCAAGCAGTAGAGAACTAAGAAATGATTGTAATGGCAATGTACCTAATCCCAAACTTTCAGTATTTATGAAATTTTATACATATTTAGCACCAAAGATTTTAATTGTTTATCGGAAAATATTAAAACATGTGAAAGTAAATTTGGGTTTATAAAATAATAATTTTATAAATAATTCAATTGAGGAATAATAATTTAATTGAAGTTAAAAACATTGAATTCTTTCTTAAAGTTCTTTATTGAGAGAATAAAAAAGGAATGGATGAGTGATATTGAGTGGGTAAGAATGGATGCTAGGTTAGTGATGTAAGTGGATCTGTAGAGTTAAATGTTGAGAATGGTAATTTTGTGTTTTGTTTATTGTTAGGCAATTTACTGCATTGCGTATGTTACGTAATCAAATGTTAGAAGCAGAATTTGAGTTAATTTTTCTAGATGCTGTGTAATTGTAATGGTTATTTGTGGGAACTGGGTAGGCTGCATGCATTGTCCTCTTCGACTTCACACTTTAGTAGTAAATAGATATAAACATATTATTTCTTTTTTTTTATTTGTTCCTTCTTATTATTATTTTGTGTTTTTTGTTGCACCAAACAGGTGTTTTATATAATCTGGATTTATTGCTTCATTTTTGTTCTTATTTAAAGTAATTACAACTTACTATATTCTAACTACAGTATTATCAAATTTTGTCTATATTTGATAGAAGATGTAGTATGTTTAGTTTAAAATTGTATATTGTTGTTGGTCTTGTAGAGAAGCAATAATAAAACTTACTTACTTCATACTTATACCCGGAACATAATACACCTTTACATGAATGATATTAAATTCAACACTTTATCGGCTTATTTATTGCAGGAAATTTTATGTGTGGATGATTTTCACAGAAGGTACAACCTTATATAAGTCCTGAATTTGTGATTTTAGCTTCGAGACAAACAATTGCTAGAAATAAAGAGCATTCGAAAGTGTTATTAACAAAACTGCTCTGAATGCTCTTCTTAGTATTGTTTATAGATTTAATTACGATTAATGTAAACTGAATTGAACCTCTATATTAGGCTTGTCAGATCAGCAATAACTCCCGTCAGTATGTATAATTTGAAAACTGCTAATCGTTTGCACTAAATGCATTAGGCATGCATTGTAGTAACTGCACTGAAGCCTGGATAAAGTGCATACCTCGGCTCCTTAGTAAAGAATATAATATAACTGAAATCTCATTAGTCTCAGTATTCACTAATAATTAATGAGCTTCTACTAAAAGTTTTCAGTGCTCAAATTACTTCATTGTTCGTAACTATTTATCGTTCAAACTCTACCATTAAATATTTACATACTCCCCCGCTTCACTGCCGTAGAATCGATTCGAGAAAATTTAGCGATTCCTATTTCGCTTTCGTTTTGTTTTATTCATCCTTTCCCGGTCTTGTTATTTTTAAAGATGCTTAACTGTATGTGATATTATAATGAAACTCAATAAAGACAGGAATTCGTGTATATTGTTTTTTTAATTTTTCGAATATATTTTCTAGTAATGGCAGTAAGAACAAAAGATTTAACAATACCATACTCGTAAACATTACAGCTCACTGTTAACATACAACTATATCAAAGACCACGAAAGAATAACGTTGAGGGACGGGCTTGTGTACACCGAGACCTTGAACGCTCCAATCGCCTTAGTGCGACGTTGTCACGTTCTTCCCACGCTTCTAACTGAATGCGGCTGACTCAACGCATTTATAACTCTTTAAACTGTGCGCTCAAGCCTCGGTAAAAGAGGTAAATGCGAGGAGTGTTCGAGGCTAGTAGATATGGCAACGCTTCGCGCCCAGCCTATTGCCCTAGAGGTGGCATGGTTAAAGCTAAAATTGAAAAGCCCGTTTATAGCGCTTTGCAACCATATTTAAAAAAATTCGCCAAAAATAGTAAATGAACCCTAATACAAAAGTGTTCCATAGCTTTTTTTGTAGAAGAAACTTCAAAAAATTCAAATATGCCACTAAAAATTAGTTTCTTTTGATTGTAAAAGTTATTAGCTTAGAAAGTAAAAAATGTTCAGAAACTGAAGGAAAAAAAACAACTTTATGCCTACATAAAAAATAGTAAAACATTTTTGTAATTTTTTTCAAAATACACAAAAGTTTTATAATTTAGTTCTAAATAGAAATATGTAAAAATATATTTCAATTTCACAAATTTTTAGTTAAAAATAACTTTTTGAACGTTTTTACTACATAACCTGCCAATCTTGACTAATTTCAAAGTGACTAGCCTAGGCCAAGACATTTTTTACTTCAAACAATTTTTTTTTATACCCAAAATTCGAGAATGAAATGTAGAATCGAATAGCATTCTACCCAGTTTCAAATAACTTTACATATTGTAATGAAAATTCAAAAACCTCAAATCGGCAATTTAACCTAAAACTTATTTCTATAGGCTTTGTTATATTATAGAAATACCGTTTTATTACAACACCGTTGTAAGCCTAATTTCACTCAAACACAATCTACACTTATTTATTTATAACTAAAACACAATGTAAAACTATTTTATAAACTGTAATAACCATAAAATAACACAAAACAAATGGTATAACTGAAGTCAACTAGACGAGTGACGTTCTCTGAATTCTGTTCATTTGTAAAGCTTTGTTATACCAACCTATGAAATCTAAATGTATTGAATTGGACATAGATAAAAACTGTGAAGTTTTCTTTTTACAACCATATATTGTACATTTTAGGGATATATCGAATAAGACTGTAAGAATCGATTCTAAACAGGCTTGCGTATTGGCCAAATCTATGACCAATTACAAGCTTTTACCGTATATCCTGTAGAACAGCTCTTTTCAGAGTAACATGTGATTTGAAGACACAGTTTGAAACAGAATCGTCTGCTAAATTCAATGCTGTTATGATCTTCTTCATAAATGACTTGAGGAGTTGCAGACCGTTGAAAATGAGACAAAGTCTTGACAGTATACGGGGTTCATTGACGCGTGAATCACAGGTGATTTAGGTACTACAATTTTGAAACAGTGATTACGTATGTAAATATCTGTTCTACAAAAAAGTTGTAAGTACAAAAATTATAATTTAATTTATTACCTTTCCAACGGTACCGGTTTTATTACGATTAAATCATTTTAAGTGGATATAATTATCGATTATGCAAATTCTCGCTAAGGTTCGAGCGGGTTGCGTTGCCCCTGAGAGACTGCAGTCAAAACTGCAGTATGCCACTTAGAGAGTTGATATAGGTTATGTACATAAAATCAGTCGACAACACTTACTTGCTACGTCTAATAAGGAATGAAATAAAAGAGGGCCATTTAATTACACAACGTAATGTAAAAACTTTTATTTAGAGTTCAACAAAAGTTTTACTGACAACTTTAAAAAAAAATACATTTTTAAGATATGTCATCTCCTTAAGTCGTCAGAGGCCTTTAAGGAATTTATTTGAATAAACTGTGAATGAAGCCACGACCAGAGCTGGTATTATTTATACAGTACATTAAGTACATTATGCAGTACATTATCGAGTGCGAAACCACTCGAGTAAAATAATTGAATCCAGTGAACATCCTTGAGGAATTGGTAAAGCGCTCGAGCGCGACTAGAATATCGCTTGTATACATTTTCGTTTTTACTAATGCCAGTCTTATTTTTAGTATCCGCCATGTGCGTACGACATTTAAATTTGCAGAAAGCTCCAATGTACAGTTAGTAAGTAACAAAATTCGCCCCGATGTTTTACTGCTATCAAGTGACTCGACTGAAAATCATGTTTTTCGTCTTGTTTATAAGCAAATATCTTTAATACAAATGTACAATTTACAATTTTTCGTACATACGAATTATAATTTAGATGTTTATAAACGATTCCCTGCAAATTATAAAAGATTATCTTAAAAATTCAAAGAAATACAAGTTATATTGAGTTCAATAAAAGGACTGTATGGGACTGTTTTTATGGTATTGTACACCCTTAATCTAAAACACATTACATAGAAGAGATGTGGCTATAATGTTTTCTGCGTCTAAGCCCACAACGAAATTTGTTCGAAATAGTTTTCAATTATTGGTAACGAATCGTTTGCTGGAAGTAAATTATACATATTCTAGATTCTGCTGTATAGCACTTAAATGTAAAAACGTGGGCTTTTATCTTGGTCAGAAAACATAGTTTAAAAATATATAGAAATAAACTCCCTGAACTGAGTAATTTAGTTTTTAGTAGGGCAAAAGAAAATCAACTAGAACCAAGTAGGCTTCATTATTTTAACAAAGTGTTCTACCTTTGAGTCAATGAGAAACATATTTCCTTGTCGTCTCTGTTATTATATACGTTGAATTTTATTGAAAACTATTTGACCCGGCAATGCTTCGCTATTGCTTGATTTAATTTTAAGAGTAGGTGCACCATTCCATCTATTTGACTTAAGTAATAGAATTGCAAATGTTTTTTTATATCAATTAAGTTTGAATTTTATTAAAAACTATTGGACCCGGCAATGCTTCGCTATTGCTTGATTTAATTTTAAGGGTAGGTGCACCATTCCATCTATTTGACTTAAGTAATAGAATTGCAAATAGTTTTTTATATCAATTAAGATTGAATTTAATTAAAAACTATTGGACCCGGCAATGCTTTGCTATTGCTTGATTTAATTTTAAGGGTAGGTGCACCATTTCATCTATTTGACTTAAGTAATAGAATTGCAAATAGTTTTTTATATCAATTAAGATTGAATTTAATTAAAAACTATTGGACCCGGCAATGCTTCGCTATTGCTTGATTTAATTTTAAGGGTAGGTGCACCATTTCATCTATTTGACTTAAGTAATAGAATTGCAAATAGTTTTTTATATCAATTAAGATTGAATTTAATTAAAAACTATTGGACCCGGCAATGCTTCGCTATTGCTTGATTTAATTTTAAGAGTAGGTGCACTATTTCATCTATTTGACTTAAGTAATAGAATTGCAAATGGTTTTTTATTTCAATTAAGAGTAATATTAAATAATTTCATTTTTACAGAGGTAGCTAAACCATTTAAATGTATTTGTTTGTACTGACCATACTCAATCCTGGTAATAGATGTGTAAATCGTTAAATTTTAGTGAAATAGTTGAGTAGTTTTTGAGCATACAGAAAAAATTACTGTATGGGTTATTTAATTTTAAGGGTAGTTATTGGATTTCATCCCTTTGATTTTAGGAATTAAAATTAATTTAAATGTATTGTATAAGGGTAGCAACCCCTTTTTCAACCCCATATAATGTACTAATTGTAACGTATAAACACTCCTGGCAATGATATGGATAAACTGTGAAATTTTTAGTGAAATTGGTCTAATAGTTTTTGAGTCTATAGAGGGCAAAGAAACAAAAAAAACATTCATTTGTATATACGTATAGAGATTACTAAATGAAAGGCAACCTCATCGGAGTGGGCTAAAGTAAACAATAAATGGTGAACATTGACAACGGAGAAACAAAATAAGGAATAAACTGCTTATTTACAAGAAACAAATGTAATTTACAGTTTCAAACTGTTGAAATTCTCGACCCTTTCTATACCTTGATAAATGTTTTAAAATAAATCTTTCAAGAAGATTCTAAGTAGTTTTTGGAAATGTTTTAGCAAAGATTTATTTACTAGGTTTTACATTGAACAGTTTGAAATAACGTTCCAAGTTTTCGCAAATAAATTACATTCCGTACCTAAATGCAGTTTGCCGACAATTGAAACGTAGATTTATAATGCATGGGTCGCCCGGAAGTACAACGTTGTTTGTGTGGATTCCTGTGCATCTTGCCATTTAAAAGATCAATTCACTAAATATTGTATTTGTTACTATTCTTACAAAACAGAAAAACCAAAATAAGACTGATTCTTTCATAGTGTATTACGTTACAAGACTGGTAAATAGAGTTTTTCCGTGCGAACATAGCTGTTTCCACGCAAGGAAGTTCATGCAAGCAAGGAAAAACCTACCGGGCGAGTTACATAAGATACTTTTCATTATACTTCACCGAAAAGTAACATACTTTTAATCACAACATCTTTCAATTTAAAAAAAAAACATTTAAACTCAATACATAACTATATTTTATTTTAAACAATTGTCGTACTATTTGGAATTAATATTTATAGTTGAATTTGTGTTGTTTTTGAAATTTAATCATTTAATCCTTCACTGAGTAGTGCATTTTGATTAATGGAGAAATTTTAGAACACAAAAGATACATAAACCACTATAGGCTAGGCAAATTAGCAAAAATATGGGGCATTAGAAACAAGTTTTGCTATAGTTTTGATTTTCTCACCCTTTATGTTTTTTGGGTCGCTGAACACGAATTTGAAGTTTGCTGGCAAAAATTTTGCCCGGAACTTTGTTTTTTGGGCACTTATTTCAGTGTTCGGCCTATATCTCCAAAAGGAAGCGTTTTTTCGGCAAATTCATTCTATACAAAATTCAAGTAGACAAAATTGCCTATATTTCTTATACAAAACTTTTTTGTAAGATTAACCGTTTCGCCGCTAGAGCGCGCCCAAAAGGCGCCATATTTCCATATCTAGTGAAATTCACTGTTTACGCGGAAATCGCCCTTGCTGTGATATTTAATTGTTGCAACAATTTATTACATTATACAATTTATATTCCTTTTTCCTTTTTGAGATATAGGCCCCAACCTGAAAAGAGTGCCAAAATTTTGTCAAAAAGTGCCCAAAAACAAAGTTCCGGGCAAAATGTTTGCCAGCAAACTTCAAATTCGTGTTCAGCGACCCAAAAAACATAGAGGGTGGGAAAATCAAAACTATAGCAAAACTTGTTTCTGAAAATCCTAATATGACTAGCCTACTATGTTTACTCTTATTTTAGACTTTCGAATTAACCTCTCATAAATAAATGTGTTATTGTTAAAATCAGCTGTTTACATAAAACTGATGTGTTTATTCTTAGTTGTAAAATCAGCAGGTGCACAGAAAATATTACTTGTTTTCCAAGTAAAACAAAAAAAAGGACTTACTTGTCTATGGACAGGTGTAGAAAACAGCTGTTTTCGGTGTAGTTTAATGGAATAAAAATCAATACTCTGACGTTTCAGAAGAGCTTTTGTTTTAGGGAAGTTATTAACATTTACTTTTTTTAGTAGAAGTAGGTTTCATGTGCTTGGCTTTATCCAACAAATAAACAAGGTAGCACGTCATCACTTACGTGTTTGGTTTTTCTGTTTTTGGTTATTTTGTTTACAAAATTGATTGTATTCAATTTTATACCAGTCTTTTGATTTCTTGGCAGCAAATTCGAAGTTATTTCTTGTGATGGTTTTAAGATATTATGTGGTATATCATGCTTATTATATTTATCACTGAAACCCATTATGGAAATTTTTAGAATACAAAAGATGCATAAACTCTGTTTACTTTCTCACTATACTATAGTATAGAGAAAGTATAGTGATCGCAAAAAAAATCGATGTTGAGATTTTTGTGGAAATATCCGTTTTGGGACCCCCTGAGTAAAAAAAAAGTGGTTTTTACAAAATATCTGTCTGTATGTATAGAAAGCTAGAGAGAAAACTATTCAATCGATTTCGAACAAATTTGCAGCAAACATGTCAATTATGCACGGAAAAAGGTTTTGAAATTTGTTGAAAAACAACCCTCTTTTTGGCCAAAAAACCCCCAAAACATCAGTTAAAATTTTTTTTATAAAAAAAACGGCTTTAACGATTTTGGTAAAATTTGTCTTATTTGTAGCCCTATCATATGCAGAAAACCGCATCTTTCTAAAAATTCTCGTTTGGCTAATAATAATAATAATAATATTAATAACTTATTTTTGGTTTTTTTTGGCCGAAAAGGGGGTTGTTTTTCAAAATTTGTCAAAACCTTTTCTGTTCATCTATATAGGCCTATTTGACGTGATTGGTACAAATTTGTTCGAAATCGATGAAATAGTTTTCTCTCTAGCTAATAAAAATAATATTTATTAGTTAATCTCCTACTTTAATATCACCTCTTTACCCCTTCTACAATAAATTATGACGTCACAGTGAATCTGTTTAGTCATTTAAATATGTTCGTGAGAAAGTATGTGCCAGTTCCTGGTACCGTTTATTTTTGTCTTGGGAAATAACCTCTCATAAATAAAAGTGTTATTGTTCAAATCAGCTGTTTACATAAAATT
>JAGFPH010001721.1:186975-200975 GCA_018207615.1 Philaenus spumarius
AAATAACTAAACAACTAAATTGTAAGTTATGTTTACTACCCTCGTTATGTTAGGTTAGTAAATATAACTTACAATTTAGTTGTTTTGTTATTGTTTTGTGGTTCGGGGTTTTTATTCAAATCAGTGTGATTTTGTCGCCACAGTGCTCTTGTATTTGTTTAAACAATCATTTTTACAAACTTTATTCGTTTAGTTGACAGTGCAATCTTGTACATACACCACTGTTATATGGTTCGATGCAATAAACTTAAAAATGAGTACTAAACAACGTACAATAATATAATTGACGGAGATGTTATTTTATAACCAAAACTACGCCCGAGCAATATTAATTTAAAGCTTAGGATCAATGCACATTTAATGGTTTCAGTGTCATTAAACGTGTAATTATAAAACCACATCAAGCAAGAGTAAGGATATCATTAACGGGGTTTACTGCTTAATTCATGCATCGCAGAGATTGGCTGAGCACAACGGAGCGGAATAATCTCTTATTCAGCGGGTTTTAGTGCGTTTGATCGCTTCCCCGGGATTATTTTTATTTTCTCTTTCCTTAAGGCCAGGTTCTACCCTTCGGCCATCTTGGATTCGTTGTCCATAAGAGCAATGTTAACTAATAATGCCGATATTTCCGTTATTTATAAACATAAAATTAAAAATTTGGTGTCGTTTGGAAGGTAGCAAATTCTATGATGGGTTTTGTTAAGAGAATTTATTATATTATCTTTTTACAATTAATGAAATCAAATATAAGAGCCTTGAAGTTTAGTAATTTCTTTTGTCGACTGTATATATTATGTCAAATATGTTTTCAGCAAATATCATTATTTGTTTCATAATATTTAAAATAAATCATTCAAAATAAAAATCGGATGAATATTAAACAAAAAATGTGGGTTCAAACGAGAGCAATGCACGCCGTGAACGTCTTCAAATAAACGAGTGCCGCGCCTGGCATCTGGTGGCCGTCAGGGGAAACAACTGCTGGCGGAGTGATACCTACCTTGTCATCCGGCGCTGGAATTCAAATGTAACTACATATAAAAACTTCGAAAAATAAACACACTGGAACTGCAATACTACTTTCAGTGACTTTATACAGTGTTACTGTCGACCCATACTCTATTATAATACCTGTAAGCGTAAGTTAACAAATAATAATACCCTTAGAAAACAAGCTTAAGTAATAGTGACAGTTTGACTTTTAAAACTCTTTTTTTTAGAAGCATAGACTCAAGGTCTCTCACAATAGGTTCAACTCTTTGGTACTTTATATAATGTCTAGTTTTTGTATAGGCAATATACTTGTTAGTGAAGGAGGAATTGTTTAAAATTAATCGGTTAATGTTATCTCCTAAAGTAAGATCAATATAAACATCAGTATTACATCTATTTTCTTATGTGTGGGTATAATGCAAACTGGTTATGAAATGTGGTTGATACAAATCTAAACTAAAAATGTAAACTATGATTTGATTTTGCATCTTTACTACACTATTGTAACAAACGTTAATAAAACTGGGAAAATTTACGTTATACCATACTTATGGCCTAATGTAAAAATTGCATGAATTAATTTTGAAAATTATTTAAATATTCATTTGTATAGCAACATGTATTTCACACATATTTTTAAAACTAGATAATGTTTAACATCAAATAAAATTATTTTATAACTTTAATCAACAAAACTAATTAACAAGACTAACAAAAACTACTATCGGGAGCACGGAATAAGGCGGGTGAGAATTCCCTCTACGGCACGATCTGGCAACACTGAGCATTCAGTGTTGCCTAGTCCAAGCGCCACTGCCCACCCCGAATGTTAATAAAACTTGTAAATAAAACTGTTCTCGGTTTGAGTATAACGGTTAAATGTTTGTAAATATTTGCTAAATGAACAACAGTTAAACAAATAACTAACCAAATCAAATCATTCAATATTTTCAACCGGTTTAATAAAAAATCTAATATTATTAGATGTATGTATCTATTCAATAAATTATTATTAGTAGTTAATTTATTATTTGAAAATATACAATTATAAAAAAATACTACGAGATGTTCTTCTTTTTCAGTTATTGCTTTCTTTCACTTTAAAATTGGATTTATACAACTTTTATAAATTAACGAAAAGATTTACAAACACAATACAAAACAAATACTAAAATATACTTGATTATGAAAACTAATGAATAAAAACGTGAATCCAGAATAATTAAACATCGTGATTGGACCGACGGAGCGTTTGTGGCAGGACGTTTTAGTTTCGCGCGCAATTTTATTTTCATTAATTAACCACTTTAAAAACCAAAACGAGTCTTTAGAGACAAAATATGTTTAAACAACAGTTTTAGTACGTGTGGTTTCCTAACAACTTTACCGCTAACAAAACATCGTTACTTGAAATTTTTTTAAATCCTCGCTTACTGAAAATGTTGTGTTAGATAATTCCTGAACTAAAGTTTGCATTTTAATTATTTAATGTGTACAATTACGTAAAAATATATTTCAGGTAGAAAATGAGATGGGTAGAATCCTATATCTTTCCTCTAAAACCATGTTTTTAAAAATTTGTTCACCTTTTTTAGTCACCTACGGCTAAAGAGAGCAAAGCAGGTTAAGCCTCGACAAAACTATTTCGTCTGGAAGAGACTACGTTTCTTAGCTTGCACGATCTGACAACAGCGCAAAAATGCTCGGCCGTATTCCATGCTCGCGACTGTAGACAATATACGCCTTGTTATGTAATAGCCGATGTGTTCAGCTATATACAGTATTGAATTAAAAAAAAATTAAATAAAAAAACAATTTTTAATATAACACGTTTTTAAAATGAACTAAAAAGTACAAAATAATTTTCTGTGAGCCCTTCTAAAATTTTGAGGGCGAAATTTTAGTGGCTATGGAGATATTTTACAAGACTTGAAGATTAAAAAACGTGGGGCGCAGTCAGTAGATACTAGAAGTAGATGATCAGGATGGGTTGCCTGCGCCCCACGTTTGTTTAACAGATTAAGGGTAATAGTTAAGTTATATGCATTAACTGCATATGTACATACAATATTGTTGTATTTACTATTTTGGTGTAACGTCTGGTTGAACAAACCAATTATTGTTACAATTAACTTTAGTATTAAACTTAATCCGATTGTTTTGCCGATTGTTTTACACCGTCATTGTAGAACCAAAAGGGTCACACAAAAATGCCCCTTTTGTTTGTAATAATGTTTTTGAGTAATTTACGTTTTAAATTATCAAAATTTTGAAAAGATTGATCGGATATAAATGTTTTTTTCTTAAAATAGATCATTGTTAGGTTAAAGTTGTTGTAAAGTTTGAACCTTAATCGGTCAAACATTTCTCTATATATTAATTATTTTTTAAACAAAATGTTGGATTTTTGGATAACGAATCTTTTCCGGACCAATTTTTATATAATTTTTTGTATTATTTTTAGCTATTTAATCAGTTCCTGAAGTAATATCCGTGCCTCTTGAAACATCCTGTATAAGTTACATTAATAAGTGTGCCAAGTAAGTATCTACTTCTAGTATTTATTAGCTGCGCCCCACCTTTTTTAATCTTCAAGTCTCGTAAAATATCTCCATAACCACTAAAATTTCGCCCTCAAAATTTTAGAAGGGCTCACAGAAAATTATTTTATACTTTTTAGTTCATTTTAAAAACGTGTTATATTAAAAATTGTTTTTTTATTTAATTATTTTCTACTTTTTAGTTTTATGCGTGGGTGAAATAAGGTTCCAATCGATTGTATATATACTAAAACCTCATGTATTCAAAATACTTTTATCAGAAAATTTGGTTTATCTGGGCAAAATTTTGAAAATAGTTTTTTAATACAGTAAATTACAATTGTATTGTATGTCACAGGAAACTCTTTCATAGCCAGAACAAAGGTTACATTTTCACAGTCATTATCCACTAAAGGCATTTTAGGCTATTTTTATTTTTATATATTACTATTCACAATTGAGTGGAACACAAATCAACTCAGAACTATAACCACTGACGAAATAAAACAAAAGACGAAATGTAGGCCAGACAGTGGTATCTGCGACTGCGTTGGCACGAGATTTGTCGAATTTGAAACAGTAGTTTTTATAGGCCTAGTCAGTAAAGGTGTTAAAAGTTGTTGTAACAATTTGATTTTTTTAAACTGTTATTGTACTTATGTTTTCTAAACGTGGTTCAAATTTTATTAAAATCTGTTAAATATTTTTAAAGTTATTCCATTTTTTAACCTATTAATAGGCTTCTTTTGAATTTCAATAGTTGAAGTAACTGATCAGCCAAAAAATAATAGTAAACCTTTCAATTCGCTAGTCAGCTAAAGGCCGAGATCGCCTGTTTTGCAACTATTTACGAAAAAGCTATACAAATTTTAATTTAAAATAAAAATTCAAAAATGTTTTTATTTAACTTATTTTAAGTTTAGTTGTATACATTTCTGTAAAATAGATGCAGGTTAATTATAATCATCTCATTTTAGCAGGTATACGTAAATCTTGAAGATAAATGAGTTCTTAAAAGGTTAAAACTTAAAAACTGAGATAATAGGCGAGATTATTTTCAATACCACGTCCACTAAATGGGCAATAGTAACTAATAATAAAAGCCAAATATAAATGAATTGTTGATGATTTCTTCAAAGTCACAAATCTTGATTAAAAAGTTTCGATTTTTGATTATATTTAATTATAAAGAAATATTTTGTTGCGCACATTTTGTTGTTCAAAAGAAAACACTCACATAAAACAGCATAGGTAAAAGTATTTTATTTATTTTATTGTGCGTTGAAAAAATTCTATAGTTGTTCCTAAACTGTTCATTATACGAAATATTAACGAGAATTCAAAGACAAGTTGTTGTAAGCCAAGCACCGCGAGCCGGACTTCCGACCACAGACACACAAAAAAACTGTACCAGGCAGAAAAGTACAAGGAATTGAAATTGAATAGGTAAGCTTATAGACAGACAGAGAGACGGGCCGGAGTAGGAGAGGCTAGGAGGGGTAATCTCCCTCCCTCTACGCTGCAACTGAAACAAAGGTTACTATTTTCTGGCGGAGGGTTGCACTGCGTCCATCTAGTAGTTCTAAACCATACCGCACTCGACGAGTGCGACACCGTCAATTTTGATGACGTCAATAAGCAGAACGCGGCCTTAACGGTAAGGAATATTTTATAACATCTACGACGTAAACAGATTACAGAGATTTAGCGTTAGAGTAAATGTAAAGTATGCTGATAAAGATAGTCGGTCTAAAGTGGTTTAACAGCTGATAGTTGTGTGGCATACATAACCGTAACGTAAACCATAATTGTTAAAAGCCATTCATTATTGAATGCACTGAAACAAAACATATGTTTTCCCTGGAAGTAAAACATAATTACACGTAAACACGGTGGTCAAAGACTATTGTGTTAAACCATCTAATTAATTATTACTGTTTTGAAAAAGAACATTTGAAATTATTATATATGCTTCTATTAATAAACGAAAGACTTCTTTCGTTTTCTAACAAAAACATAGAAAAATAATTAAATAATAATCTCAAGTAAAAATTAAAATTAAAACAAGACATTTAAAACTTTTTAACACACAGGACTAATCTGACTTCCAATGCGATAGATACCAAATAGGTTTTACATAAACATACGCATATACACACGCTCACACAGTCACATACTTGGAAGCATGCACGTACATTGCAAGTAAAATAAAAACAAGACAACTGATGTACATTTTTAATGTAGTTTATATTTAGTACAATTCATTTTGCCAATGATCATCCTGGCAGAAGTTGCCTCACCTTTAAAAGTTCAAACTGTTTTATGGAAAAGATTTATCTTCTGATTAAACACGAATTTTCACCAATAAATATAAGTAGAAAATAATAACTGGGTTAACAAGTGATTTTATTTTTTTAATAGTGTAAAATTACTGTACCGACTGAAAACATAAAATATGTTTTTTAATATTTTACATTTACATTCTTATAAGTTTAAAAAACTAAATCACTTCGTTTAAGATTATTAAATTAGAAATATTTGTATAAACGGTATCAGTTAACTGACACAAACTTTCTCCCAACTTACTGTAGTCAAAATAATATTGTTTTTAATCATTTTATTTACTACTTTTTAGAACAAAACAAAAAAAAATATTCTATCTACGTCAATCGTATAAAAAAATTACTGTCCCAGGCGGGATTCGATCGCGCGACCTTTGAATTACTGGCCGTGCTCGCTACCGTAGTGCTACCCCGTGCTGCCGCTGCCGCGATGCTAGATTGACAACACAAACTTGTTTATTTTTAAACATTTCCCAATAATTATAAAACGCCGAAGTTTTGATAAAAGTGGGTGGTGTCATTTTGTTTGGCATCTTAAGCACTATAAATACTGAAAATTTGATCAAAATCGTTAGAGCCGTTTTTGAGAAATTTGCATTTTTGTCGTTTTTTATGGGTTTTTAGGGGTAAATTACCCTTAAAAATTAAAAATTCAAACAAATGAAAAAAACGCCTGGAGATATTAGGGTTTAGTACCTACATACCAAATTTCATGAAAATCGGACCAATAGTGTCCTCTCTGGTCGTGTATAGCCTACATACTGACACACTGACAGACAGACACCACGTTAAAAACACTTTTTTGGGTTCAGGGAGCACCAAAACAAAAAATTCCACTAAAAATATTTTTGGGTTCAGGGAGCACCAACACAGATAATTGCACTAAACAATTTTTGGTTGTTGTAGGAGCACCAAAACAGATAATTCAACTGAAAATTCAAATTCGAACATTTTTACGAAAACAATACTTTCTCGGGTTCTCCATATACTACGTATAGGGTGGAGAAAGTAAAAATGTACCACAGGCTACAGGTATGCTTTATTAATACAGATAGTTAGGTTTTGAAAACATTGGCATTAATATTCCAATATTCTGCATGTACTATTTGCAAACCAGACTTCGTTATTACTTAAGTCAAAGTACACTGTTATATACTACTAACAAAGTGTAAAACTCTTAATAATATGTAATTTGATCGTATTTAGCCGATTATTTAGTAATTAAAAGTAAAGTAAAACTTGAGACATTTGTTTCTTGGGTAAGATATATAATAAAGTTTTTGTAAAGAATAATTTGACTTAAAATTAAAAATTACTTCATACCGATTATTTAGGGTTTTTAAACTTTTAAGGCAACAAATCTGATTTAAAATCAGCCTAAACCGAATTAAATCAAATATAAAATGATTCGACCACGTAGCTGAACTGCTGACGTGAGTTGAGCGTATTTCCAATATTCAATTTATATATGTTTTTGGGTTACAAACAACTATTTGGGAAATTGATCTACTCATGAAAGTGCTGCTAGCAAGTACCAAATACATTGCCATCGGTCACCACGGTAAAAGCCGTGGATTTAATTCTGGTACTTTTACGGTGTTTTACGTTTTGATTGTTTTTTGGGGAACCAGATGGGCTTTAAGGTCGCGTAAAAAAAAATGTGCAGAACTATTTCGTATGTCTATTTTTTTAAAGAAAACTTCAAAAAAATTCAATTCTAGTACGAAAAATCTTAAAATTTTTTTACTTCCGGTCAAAAATTTGGTCTACTTCCTGTCAATTGTTTTCGCTAACGAACTCGTCCAAACGACTTAGAAAACCAACCTGTGAATCAAATTGAATCAAATCGGACATAAAATGCGTCCGTTAGAGTGCGCACACCTTTATACATGGTACTTCCGGTCAAAAATGTGGTCTACTTCCAGTCAATTTTTTTTCTAATCTACCAGTTCAAGCAACTTACAAACCCAATGTGTGTACCAAATTCGGTCCAAATCGGATGTAAAATGCGTTCGATAGAGTGCACACACATATATACATAAATATATATGATTTCTAATGACACCCCAAAATGTGTTCTGGGGACCATGATCGGTGCTCACTTGCTACTCCCGACCTTGGGTCTTACCATAAGGGCCACTGCAATAGCTCATTTTTCCTATGGAAATTTGCTAAAAACGGGTGTGTGATAGAAACGTCTTAATATACCTGAATGGAAAAATTAAACGGTTCAACAAACTATATTCCAATAATGAACCGATTCGTACGGCAGTAAATTAAAAATGAGAATTTGAATTCCAATTGAGTAAAACATTTAAAGTAAAGGCAGTTTTTATGTACAACGTCAACACCCACAGAAGGCATCAACCATTAGTGTTTCAACATGTTTGTTCTGGATACAATAATTAAAGCATTGGATTCAAGCTTACAGATGCGTTGTGTTACTGTGTGTGTTTCTTCACCTTTCTTATTGAAAGCATACATTTTAAGTGTACTTACACCTTCATAGAACTTGAAACACCCTTCAAACAAAGGATTCAAGTGTGCCCTTCGACTCGGTGCAAGAAAACATCCCATCACTAAATACTATGAAATGTAATTCCCGGGGCAAGGCCTAGCTGTAAAGCCTAAGTGACATTTTGTCACTTTATATTCTGGCGTCAATTTGTTCTTAAAAATATTTTGTTTAAAACTTTGAGGTGAACAAGTAATAAACAGTTATAACTTTTTTAATCTATATATTATATACAAATGAATGTTTCTTGGTCCTTTGTCCTCTATAGTTTCAAAAACTATTCAACCGACTTCCATCAAATTTCACACTTTATCCATATCATTGCCAAAAGTATTTAGACATTACAATTACTACAGTCCAAGGGGTTGAAATAGAGTTGCAACCCCTATACAATAAATATAAATTAAACTTCCTACAAGCTATAAAGCTAAAATTATGTAATATTATTTTTAAGATATATACAAAACTATTTGTCATTTGATTACCTAAGTTAAAGGGATGAACCAAAATTACTACCCTCAAAATTATATAACAATACACTTACCTTTTCTACATTATCAAAAACTACTCAACTAATTTCACTAAAATTTCACAATTTACACAGTACCAGGACGTTTTCGAGAATACGATCACTACAAAAAATAGATTTAAGTGGAATAACTACGCCTATACAATAAAACTACAAATTCTTACAAACTATAAAGCTAAAATTATTTAATATTAACCTTAATTGATATAATAACATATTTGCAATTAAATTACTTAAAGCAAAGGTATAATGGTATAACTACCCTTAAAATCTAACCAAGCTATAGCGAAGCATTGCCGGGTAAAGTAGTATACAATAGATGAATGTGAATGTGTATAAGTAGCGAAATAATTACTATGGCATTACGCGAACTTGGTTAAAAACTAATTATTCTTTTCATTTCTACTGTTGAACTCTTGTAGTTGGTGGAACGTTCTATATTGTGCATTAACAGCGCTGTTTATGTTCTATTCTACCATTTTCTAGGTTGAGAAACAATAAATACGTTCTGAGAGCGAATTGTATTTGTACGGATTTTATAAGTAACTTTTTTTCATTTACTTTTGTAAAAAGCCTTGTAAACAAATTTGTATTGTCATTTAAAATTTTCTCCATCTTTTTTGTATTCTGTCTTCTCCTAAACAGATCCTATGATTGCAGCTTCTTATTAAACTCAACCCAAACCAGATTGATCAAAGTAGTGTTACCTTAAATCTTAATGATCCTTTCAAGCTCATTTTAAAGCAGGCTTTACTTTTAAAAATACTGAATAAAAATAATCACTTTTCCGTACATGTGACTTTTATCAACTTAAGTAATTTATTTACTTATTCGTGACTTGTGTATTGTTGTTTTATTTTTACTTAATTAATTATTGTTTTCAATTTTCAGTTTATATTAAATTAGGTATAACCACAGCGCTATTATTTTTATACTAATTTTTCTGATCGGGATGTCCGCTAATTGCATACATTGTTTGTACCAAGAGTTGATTTATATTCTCGAAACATTATGTATTATTTTCTCCATGCAAACATGTCTATGCCTACATTATCATGTCGACCAACATTACTGAGCACAGATTGTTCGCAACTAATAGTAAATTAAGCTGTCAGCTTTTGCCGGAGAACAATTATTATTCAATAATTTATAGCTGTTTCAGAACAAAGTTAATGAGACAAAAGTATAATGATATACTGAATTAGACAACTTAATAACTACTAGATAGATATATTTTAATATATAACAACAAATAACACATTGTAATATTAATCATAACGTAAGAAAAACTAAGAAAATTTAAACGTAATTTTGTCGTACTTGAGTGTATTTTTTAAATAGTCAAACATGTCACCCATGAAACCCAAAATATTTAAATGTCTACAGAAATATACAAAGGAAAACCCTGATTTAAGTACTAATACAAGTTAGGTGTTTAACCCTCTAAGCGGCAGAAGGCACTATAGTGTCTCAGCAGGCACAACGGTAACGTATGATTTATTTGATTATTTCACCCACTAAAAATTACCAAATCTCAGTAAAACTAATACCATTGTAAATGAAATGTTTCAAACTTTAATTTTTGTATTTAATATTTCTTTCTAAAACGAATATTTACGTATGTAATCATAGTTTTACAATATTTGTTTTCTGAAAAGCCAACGCCACGAGAATAAATCACATCGAAAGACTCAACTTTGTCATTTCTTTGAAGCTCTCTACCGCTCGACCGGCATGTTTTGACAATAATATATTTTGACCTTTGGGTTCGTCAAGGTTTTAACTTTCTAAAACTGCCATGAAATCAAAAGTCACTTGTATAGTTCCAAAGATATGGAATTGTCTGTATACCTTTTCAATTGGACAGATTTCAACCAATAAAATAGTACATTTTGCTTTCGAGATATCTCTTAGAATTCCAATTATTTGAATTGACTTGTTTATATCTATTTACAGACCAAAGTTCAATCTTTCGTTTAGTGTAAAGCAAATCATATTTACTCTAATGGTTTTGTTCGTACAGTGATGAGAAATACTGACAAATGAGAAATTCAAAACTTGACTTTTTCACACTCCCAAAGTGTCACTTCCAACGGTTTTTCACACAGTACGTCGTATTTGATGCGTCCGTTCAATTCTTTGATTTATTCTCTACACTTTCTTATTATAATATTTCATTTTTGGGCAAAGGATATATTCCTAAATTACTTATAATAATATTTCATTTTTGGGCAAAGGATATATTCCTAAATTACTATTCAAACTAGGCCTACTTTTGTTAGCAGTCTTGCAGTAGGAACATAAAAACTGGTGTTTTCAAAATGAGAAACTTGAAATTGATAAATATTTTTATACAGTTCTATTTAGAACTAAATTATGACACTTCTTTACATTTATGAAAAAAATACAAAAAATGTTTACTACTTTTTATGTAGGCCTAAAGTTGAATTTTTTCCGTTACCTTTTTACCTTCCTGAGCTAATAACTTTTGTAATTTTACATCAATCCATTTTTTAGATGCATATATGAATTTCTTTTGCATTTTTCTGTAAAAAATCTATGGAACACTTTTGGATTGAGATACATAATTACTATTGTTTATGAATTTTTTTAAATATGCTTGCAAATGTCGAAAATCCCCAAAAAAATTACATTTCCGTTTAGAGGGTTAAGAGGGGCTTGAAAATAATTCTGTTCACGTTTGGTACTGGGTGCTCTTGAAGTTCGTTGTTGAAAATGCTATAAACTGGAAAACACAGATTTATCACTTTAGTTTTGTATTCAAATACTTATGCCATCAATGAAAAACTAACTAACCGTGGCCTTTCACTTAAATGGTTATATTAAATTCACAGCTCGAGTGTAAAATCTTCGGTCTTTATCAAACTAATCTAAAATGGGTAAACCATAAACTGGAAACCGTCTACAAAGGTTCTCAATTTGCACACTCGGTTGAACATATTTGAAACACAAGAGTACATAATGTACTCCTACAATCGTAACATCGCACACATAAATCTAAACATATTCTCTTCCCATTCATATTTTTACGGCCTTTTCACTTTTACAGAACATTTGTTACTGGTACATAAATGTATAAACATTTCATTCTTGTGCAAATATAAAGATCTGAGATTTTTAATGTTTAAAGTGGAGATGCAATAATTGGATGTGCCCACAGTTTCAGCACACAGGTTCAACAAAGATCTAAGAATACTCTCCAACTATTGCCGATGTAACCAAAGCTAGACTCATCCGTTTATCAGTATGTGCCATTGTACTTGAGTCTAGCTTATTAAAACGCCACAAAAAAGATAGTGGGTTCATGTAAACGTCCTATGATTATTTCAAGTGATTTACAAACTGAGCCGTTGTCGGTTGGTTGATTTCCAGCTTTTAGTGTGATGAATCTGTTCTGAGCGTAATAATTGTCTTATGCTTACACAAATCATTCTTACAGCAATATTTCTCGTATACAACAACAGATTGTCATGTTCTATGACCACACTATTATATTTACAAATTAGTTTAGAAGTTACACAAGAAAGAAAATTTTGTAAAGAAGTTTTTTGATGAGACAAAATGACTGTCAGGATGTGAGAAACACTTAGGTAGATAATATACACAAATAAACACATGTACAATATAGTTAGACATTTTATTGTTTATATTGTGCCATAATTCTAATCATCCGTATGGAATTCGATGCATTTTGTAAGAAAAAGTTGTTAATCATGACATACTCATTTCCCACTCAAAAATCAATTCAAGAAATATTTATTTCTTGCAATATTAATACGCTAGTAACAGAAAAATTAAAGCTATACGAGAATTTAGAGGCTGTTTAATTAATCGTTTGAATTCATATATCGGAATAAAGTATTTCAAGCTGTTTAAACGTGGCATGAGTCTGGATATCTATCTTAACTGGAAATACGTAGCCTATGTTTTGTGTGACGGTACACCACAAAAAAATAATAGAATTGATGAAATTTAATAATTCTGCTTAAACATACAAATATCACATAAATTGTTGTTCATTCAAGAGTATTTTAGGCTAAATACTGTATAGAAGTGGCTCTGCCCCTGTGGGTGACACATGGTGATGCCAATCCAAACTAAAAATCCCTAATTTTGTCCATAAGTTTTACATTTTTTCTATTTTAACAGGAATGTTTAACATTTTCGAAATATAAAGTAGCCTAAAATATTATCCGAATAACCCTCCACATGTTAACTTCAAAATCGGTTCAGCCATTCCGGAAATTAGCCCGGAAAAACAAGCAGACAAAAACGATAAATGTGTGTTTATGTTTTGGTAATTTATGAATTTATTCTTATACTTAGAAATAACAGACAGACACTTCAATTTTATTTATATGTATAGATTATGTATTATGACTTAGTAGTCAATTTTATGGTTTAACAATAAGGACTGATTTGATTTGATCAGTTTTGTTATTGCGTGTAATAAAATCAACACGTTGTTAGCAAATAGAAAGAGATATGCAGTTAAACAATTATTATTGTCTTGGAACTAATAGAACGTGGAACCTTCTTTAAAAACGTCTTCTCTACATTAAATATGTTTTTAATTTCTTGGAATACAAATGACAATGCTTTCCATGATAAGCTCTTGGATATTCGAAGTTATTATAAAATACACTTTGAGCTCGACGGGTGAAAAGGAATTTTTAATTAAAAAATAAAAATAACACTATTCTCACTCACATAAGTTTAATTATCAAACGCGTTTCAACAACAAAGTCGTCATCCTCAGTGATACACGAGCTACAACTGACAGATTATGTGTCACAAACAGATTTAACAAAACACACGTACATAATTTAAAAACGCATCTAGTCATTGATGACATTTATTTATGTATACAAAATAATACAACGCGTTTATTTAAAGGTTCTTCAATCTGAATGTGTTAAAACCAGATGTGGTATATGGACACAGTATGTTATGTAGATGACTGACATTATTAGCCTATATTTGTTCCAATCTTGCAGTAGCTTACGAGTGGTTGAAAAAACATATCAACGTAATAAATTAACAAAGAGGACATGAAA
>JAGFPH010001721.1:241396-251403 GCA_018207615.1 Philaenus spumarius
TGCTTTTGCCGTACCGGTCGGTCGTACCAGTCGGTGCAGTGTGCGCAATTCCTTAAAATTGTTGCTTTTGCCGTACCGGTCGGTCGTACCAGTCGGTGCAGTGTGCGCACCTCCTTAAAATTGTTGCTTTTGTCGTACCGGTCGGTCGTACCAGTCGGTGCAGTTTGCGCACCTCCTTAAAATTTTTGCTTTTGCCATACCGGTCGGTGCATTGTGCGCACCAGATTAAAATTTTTGCTTTTGCCGTACCGGTCGGTTCAATGTGCGCACCTCCTTAAAATTGTTGCTTTTGCCGTACGGGTTGGTCGTACCAGTTGGTGCAGTGTGCGCACCTCCTTAAAAGTGTTGCTTTTGCCGTACCGGTCGGTCGTACCAGTCGGTGCAGTTTGCGCACCTCCTTAAAATTGTTGCTTTTGCCGCACCGGTCGGTCGTACCAGTCGGTGCAGTTTGCGCACCTCCTTAAAATTGTTGCTTTTGCCGTACCGGTCGGTCGTACCAGTCGGTGCAGTGTGCGCACCTCCTTAAAATTGTTGCTTTTGCCGTACCGGTCGGTCGTACCAGTCGGTGCAGTGTGCGCACCTCCTTAAAATTGTTACTTTGCACTACCGATCAGTCGTACCAGTCGGTGCAGTGTGCGCACCTCCTTAAAATTGTTGCTTTTGCACTACCGGTCGGTCATACCAGTCGGTGCAGTTTGCGCACCTCCTTAAAATTGTTGCTTTTGCACTACCAGTCGGTCGTACCGGTCGGTGCAGTGTGCGCGTAGCTTTATTCGCCGTCCTCGTTCGGAATACATGGGGTTCTATTCTAGGTTATAAAAATGGAGATTTGTATATACAATTATTACTAATACATTCCAAAATAAATAAGATTATTTATAAGATCTCATTAGTAGCTATAAGAAAAATAAATGTATCGTTTTAAATAAACTTGATTCAGTTTTTAATCTTTCGTCCAAAATAAATTTGAGAATATTGTTTGTTATATTTTAAACCAAAGCAAAATAGGCAAATAATTATTAAAATTTCTACGACAACAGAGGAATTAAAAATTAGCTTAACAGAATGTCCTTGTCGTTTTAGAAATACTAGCTGGAAGCCGATCTACGATCTGGTTATGAACCCATCAGCTAAACTCTAGCTTTGTTTTATATCCCCGATAAAACAAATTATAAAATTATATTTAAAGATTATTTTATTAAAATATTTTAATAAATATGTTTAATTGATATGTTTTTATCGATTGAATATTTTTAAAAAAAAAAAAAAAAAAAATTTTATTTTATTTTGAAGTATATATCAGGTATGTAAGTGATAAACATACTCAATGTACAGTATTAAACATCATGGAAACTGTAAAGTATGTTAGGTTTGTGTTTAAATATTGTAAATGTATTTAAACATTGTTGTTTGTTTATAGTTTAACGTACCCTAAATGAGTGTAAATGCCATATAGGATTTTTTTATGTTAGGCCTATAACATTTCACAACTTAATTAATAAAGGGTAAGTTTTAGAAGCTGTTGTTGTTAACGTCTGTGTTATATGATATTTATTAGTTGATATGGTAACTATTGATACACATTAGGCCTATCACAGAACTTTAAAGGAAACATCTGATTATGGTACTGGCATTGAAAACATTTATGCATCAGCTGTGCTGTGTATTTTAAATGGACAAATTATGCATCAGCTGTGCTGTGTATTTTAAATGGACAAATTTTACTTTTTAATTTGAGAAAAAGATGTAGAAAACTAGTTTTCCGGTAATTTTCAATAAGTCCAACTGACTTTTTGGGTAACAAATAACTTATGTACCAAATTACAAGTGAATCCTTAGAGCCGTTTTCGAAATTAAATTCTGCAAAAACATACAATTATTGCTCATTTAAGAATATAAGATTAACGTAATTTAAAACACAATTAATGTTTTAGGAGAAAATAAATTACTACATTCGTAATAAAAAATGTATTAATTAAATTACAAGTGAAAAACATAGACCAAGACCGGGATTTGAACTCAGGACCTTTGCCTTTCCGGGGCAACACTCTACCACTGAGCTATCCTGATCCTCCAGATATTGGTCGATTTTATCTCACTAAGTCGATGATATTGGACTTTCACTTGTAATTTAATTAATTTAACCCTTGCTGAGGAAGCGTGTAAGCAGGTAATTTATTACAAATAAAAAATAATAAAAAATGTATGTTGTGAAACATTTAATTTTTTTTATACTGAAATTTACAAAATTTTAAACTAGAAAATATTAATCTGTCATGAATTAAATTGAAAGAAGCAACCATTGAAAAGTGAACCTGTGGCATTTGTACACAGCTTTAGTCGTGAAGGCTACAATCTAACCCACTGTGGACGGATGTTTCATCAACTACAACTACGGTGAAGTCAAATATACGCAGGCAACGATCTGAGATTTTGCTGTTGTAAAATAGAACACTAAGTCCGGAAGTAACGTCTGTGGATGAAGGAAACGCCGAGAGAGTTCCTTGATTGTGCTTCCGGCAGTTTAAAAGGGAGTCGGATGGGGGTAAAACACCCCAACCTATATTGTCGTTCTATTGTAAGATAAATTGTAAGGTTATGGAATAAGAGCAAAGTGAGAAGGATATTTTACAAAGATTTCAAATAGATTTATAGAATTTATTAGTTCCTGAAAGTTATAATTACATATTATTGTTTTCATTACTACCATTTTGTCTAGGCTAGAAATGAATATTGTAATTTTTACTTATGATATAAAAACAATACCTTACATTTTAAATCAACAATACAGAAAACACAAACAAGAATGTGAAAATTTAGTTAAAAACGACATATCCGATTGTTTTGAAACTTTCACAGAAATACGATGGTATTCGTAGCCGGAAGCATGAATTGGATTCGCTCTCACAGTAAATCGGTAAAAGTAAAAAAAATCTAATTGAAAAATATTGGCCATGAAACATTAGGCGATATATTGGGAACATCATAATCCAAACTTAAGAAGAAAATTCTTCCGAACTTTCATAAAATCAGTAAGTCAAACCCAGCCTAAGTATACAGCTGCCGACATTATTATTGTAGCTATGGCTACTGCTATAGAAACAGTGGAGGTGGCAGAAGAACTGCTCTGACGCCTACACTGTCATTATTAGGAAAAATAATCTATATCAAAGCGCACTAAAGAATACCGTTGAGGGACGGTTGTGTAAACCGAGACCTTGAACGCTCCAATCGCCTTAGTGTGACGTTGTCACGTTCTTCCCACGCTTCTAACTGACTGAGGCTGACTCAAAGCATTTATAATTCTCTAAACTGTGCGATCAAGCCTCGAGCGGTAAATACCAGGAGTGTTCGAAGCTAGCAGATATGGCAACGACGCGCGCCCATCCTATTGGCAGTCTCGCCGGTATTCTTTAGTGGGCTGCTTTTTTTATAAACAGTCATTTTGTTTTTGAATCTCTACATTTTGGAGTGTAGACTTTCCACCTACACCGCAAGTCCTGCAACTCCCTTAAAAATTGGAAAATTGACCGATAAATTTCAATTATTATACGCATATCTAGAAATACGAAATTTTACGTAAAACACGAAATTTGGTCTAAAAAATACGATTTCTCGGACCAAATGGTCAAAATGACTTCTTTAAAGGCTCTAATTAAAGCTTAGAGCCTTCGATTCTGCAAAATGGTCTAAAACAACAGTCGAGTAAATTTGGTTTTCGTAAATTATGAACGAACTTTTATATACTGAAATGGACATTAAGCTGGCAATGAATGTATAACTTTATGATTTTGTCTACTTAGGTATACCTTAAAAACGATTGTCCAACCATGTACCATGTACATTGGATTTTTTTGAAAATATGAAGAATAACGCAAAAAATAGCCAATATCTATGGTTTGGGTCGGTTGGATAAGGTCCAATAGGTTTCAAACTCTTCTTTTTCAAGTCCTTAATCAAAATTCATCGACATAATTTAATTGTATACTATACAATCCGAAATAACTACAACAAACCGCTAAAAACCCGTGGTAATATGACAAATTTCCAGTTTTCGAAGGTGTTGCCCCACTTGGGGCGGAGTTGCAAATTCGAATTAATGTTACAATTTATGGTTTTATACCAAAATTGCTTTCAGAAACATATAAAATGTACACCGAAGCAGAAACGAAGCTAAACAAATAAATGAAAACTTTTTTAAAACATGCTTTCCTATCCATGATTAATATAAATAGACTCGGAACTAAAAAATAACCCACATATAAAATTAATTCTTCCTCAGCGAATCTGATATTGTAATGAGACTTGATAGCTTGCAATCTTATTACTTTTCACAAATCAAACACACCCAAAACGCATGGGGCGTGATGTTTTCGGAACTTCACAAGAGTATTCGAGAACGCAGTTACAGTAATAAATTTGATTTTTTCTAAAATGTTTATGACCCCCTCCCTCCCCCCCTTTATGAGGGTACATTTTTTTTAATATACGTATGCGAGAACACAGTCGTAACGCGATGTGCTATACGGAGCACCAGAAGCGATCCGGAAAGAGCCGAGGCGACCTTGCACGGTCCACCCACCTGTAGTGAGTTGAAGAAAAACATGCAAAAACACTGACATTGAAAACGACTGCATTAAAAGCAATTGCCTTTTCTGGACTACTAGCATTGTATTTGGATAACTTAATAGAACTCCATCCAATGCAATATTTCGTTCCACTGGAAATTCGACAATAGTGGCGCTATCTATTGGGGAAACGACGGAAGCTGTGTGAAACACCAATGCTATCAATGATTTCTCCCTAGCGCTACCTCGCGGCGCGATCATGCACTATTTTCCCGACAACCTAATTTTCGCCACACTGCTGCCGTATGGATGCAAGATCTATTTATTATTCATGATCTATGCTACCAGAGGGCAATTGAAATTATGTCCATACAGGCAGACAGCTATATCGTTGTATGACAGTTTGGAGGAAAGAGTTTAGAAACAGTTTTAGAAACAACAATCCATGAACGTTTTTATTCAGAAAAATGCTCTGTCCAAGTGTAATTGACATGAAAAGGTGTACAAAATAATTACGAGAAAATATAAAACTGTTAATGGTGACATTACAAACTCACACTTTTGGTTAGTTGAATTATGCATCCTAGAAGGAAGATAAATAGATGTGTTTGGTTAGTGTATAGTATGTATTATGCAGTTATTCATTTTGTAACCTAGGATGTACTTAATTAGTTTTGTTATATGAAAATTATGCATATAAAGCATAACCTTAACTCTTATTTGAATACTGTAACTTTTAGCTAAAGAAATACAAAAATACCGTTAGATTTAAATGTTAAACAACGTATTTTTATTTGTACTTTATTTGCTTTTGAACAAAACACCAATTTGTATTAGACACGTCATAATAAATTAAGAATGCTACAAATTATCAACCTTAACATACAATATCAAAACATTGAAAGAAATAAAATTCAACAACTGTGCATTTTTTGTATATCACAAGAACATTAAAATTACTAAGAGTTATTAATTTAAGAACATTCAACAAAACAGATAGAAAATAAAAAATAGAAAGCATTACAAACAATTACCACAAACAAATCCTTATAAGCAATTTAATTACTCCTTACCAACCCCAACACATGCCCGCACCCAGCCACCGGGGGACAAATCAGTACTCAGGAATACTCTCGATCTATAAACTCCTCTTCCAAGTAAAAGGATCCAGACAACAAAAGTCGTCTAAGGCTTTTTTTAAACAGGTTATAATTTTGAATATTCACATGCTTTCCGGTAATTTATTTATTAGTGCCACACGAGCTTGTGATGTAGCTTTTTGTGTTTACTGAGCTTATGTTGGCCTAATCGTAAGTAAATTCTGAATCGGGTAGACCTACCATAATCATGTACATCCTTGATCAGCGTAGTCTGACACTTATATTAAATGTAGGCCTACAATATTACCTCAAAAATATAGATACTAGGAAGTGTTAATATTCCTAGCTTCCGAAAAGCATTTCTACATGACCCGAAATTATTTATATGTGCTACAAGCCTTACTAATTTTATTTTTAGTAAAAAGAACCTTTTCACTTGTTGAGATGAACAACCACCCCATACTATGAATCCATAGTTCAAGTGAGGATGTATAAGCGCATAGTAGGACGTTAACATTGAGGAAAGATTACAACAGCTTCTGAGATTTCTTTTATATGAAAATTCCAGAACAAAGTTTTTTTTACAAATACTGTCTATATGACATATATCGTTAAAATAAGGTGTGGTTTGCCAATAGAAAGCCAATAACATTCTTATCTCATCGTTTGATGTCCTGAACAGAACGTACAATAAGGTAGATGTAATTAAACGAATTGTTTATGAAAGCAAAGAATAGCGTTAGATTTAAATGTTAAATATATATTTTGACTTACCGTCTGCAATATTCAATTTCCTGTCGTTACGACGGCCGTTTCAGCTATTCAGCCATTTTCATATATTTTTCAGCAGGATATCCTTTGTCACTTGTTAACACGAAACACTCATTACAGTACACTAACACAACACAATAATAAATAACACGATACATTATTTAAAAAAAGATAAAAGAACAGTCAATTCAAAAATCTTCGACTAGTTGGGCCCGTACTGCGGACGATGGTCAATAACGCTAATTGATGGAAGAGGTTGCTTATCTCCAACAACGTATCGAACAATGCGTTGGAATCGAAATTAAGTTTTTCATTTAATAAAATGTTATTGTCGATTTTATGATTCTTGTATATCTCGAATTGCTCAAGGGAATTCATAATCCGGCCCTTTTTACATCGGTGTAATATTTTAAGTGAGTCTTCTATACAAGAATATCCATGGTCGGCCTGAATAAGGTGTTCTGTGAATTTAGATTCTGACTTTGTTAAGAGTGCAATTTGTTTGGAGGTTGGAATATGTTCTTTAAATCTTTTTTTGGAAGATCTCCCTGTCTGTCCTATATATTTCTTTGGACAGAAATATTCTTTGGATAGTTCATATATTCCTTATCCTTCAAATTTATCAATGTGGAATATCTTTTTAGGGGGGTTTATGAGGCTCTTTAAGTTATTTGTTTTTCTGTAGGTAATTTTATATTGTTTCTTTTGGAGTAGGTTTCTGAATATGTGTTAAACGGCTTAAAATAATTGAACACCAAGAATTTGTCTTTCTTTGGTTCATTAAGATTTCTAATTTTGTCTTTCCTTTCCTGCTTTTGTTGTATAATTTTTCAATGATTGACGCTTTGTAACCATTTTGGGTGGCAATGTATTTGATTGTAATAAACTCTTCACGCAAATCTGTCTCTGACATTGTTACTTTGCGTAATCTATGAAAGAAGCAGTTATATGCCGCCATTTTGTGTGACATGGGATGGTTAAACGTGGAGTGGATAGTATGATCTGTATCGGTAGGTTTTCTGTATATTTTGAAACTGTGTTTGTGGTTAGACTTTGTTATTGTGAAATCCAGATAATTTATACTATTGTTTGTTTCGGGTTCAACTGTAAATTTTAACGAGGGAAGTATGCTGTTCAGATATGTTGCGAAGTTGGTTATTTGTCGTTCTGTTCCTTGATATAAAACAATGATATCGTCGACTTATCTGTGGTAATACATGATATTTTTCAGGTGTTTTTCCTTACTCGACATGATATCATAGTTTTCTAAGTGGTTTAAAAATATTTCGGCCATTATACTAGACAATGGACATCCCATAACTAATCCATTGTTTTGGCTATAAAACTCATTGTTTAATTCAAAATAGTTCTGAGATGAACAAACGTCTAGCAAATATTTGGACAGTTCAGCTACTTTTACTTTCTCCCATTATACCATAATATTCGTCAAAATTTTCGAGTTTGAGTTTTTGGTTGAAATATCCGTTTTGTGTCCCCCTGAACCTAAAAAAGTTGTTTTCAGAGTGATGTCTGTGGGGGTGTCTGTGTGTGTGTCTGTGTGGATGTTATCAGACCTAGAGCCTAAACCAATCGTCCGAATTTAATGAAATTTGTTATGGAGGTACTAATCAAGGTATCTCCAGGCGTTTTTTTCATTTTTGTGAATTTTTTATTTTTAAGGGTAATTTTCCCATAAAAATCAATAAAATAACGGAAAAATCTACTTTTCTCAAAAACGGCTCTAACGATTTTGATTAAAATTTAATAATTTATTATGGACCTAAAGTACTATGAACTGTAAAATTTTAATCAAAATCGTTCGGGCCGTTTTCGAGAAAAGTTGGTTTTTCCGTTATTTTATGGATTTTATGGGAAAATTACTCTTAAAAATAAAAAATTAAGTTCCTATATTGAGGGAGAAAGTATGTGTCAGTTTCCTGATACCGTTTATTTCATTTGACACGGATTTGTTGTACTGTAGTATTTCAATCAATATTGCTACAGTGTCTTTGACTAGAACATTAGTGTATAAATTTGTGATACCGAATTGGAACCAAATTTTATGTGTGTGTCTTTGATTTTGTATATTAGATCCTGAGTGTTTCTTAGGCTATAATTGTTTTTGAAATGTATATTGTTTCTAATGATTTTTTCCAACGTGTTGGATATTCTATATGAAGGTGCACTTCTAAAGTTGACAAGTGGCCTAATCGGAATATTAGTTTTATGTATTTTGGGCAAACATATTAAAGATGGAGCAAAGGGATTTATCATTTTGTTATGCTTTTTGTCCTCTCGATCTAAAAAAATGTTTGCAAACGTTAATTGCTCTTTTTATTTGATGATTAAATGAATTGGTGGGGTCAGATTTCAAATTTAGTTATATTGTTGTCAATGAAAAAGTTCAGAGTTTTTTCCACTTATTCGCCTTTATTGATGACAACAGTAGTGGATTCCTTATCAGCTTTTGTGACAATTAAGTTATCGTTTAGTATTTTATTACGTATTGACGACGCAACTGTATGTTCCTGATGTTTACTAGGTGGTTGGGCCCAACATTCCGATACGTACTGCGGACCCGATGGTCAATCATTTTTGAATTTACTGTTTTATCGATTTTAACTAACGTATCGAATTATTTATCATAGGCGTCGCGTGGACTATTGTTTTTGAGGGGCCCAACCCCTCAACGTCTGATCGAAAAGTTTGATTGGAGGAGACCAAATAGAGAACACCCAAGGCTAGAACAAATTTTAGTTTTGATATTGTAAGACAGCTTTTAACATTACAATTTTCATTTTGAAATATTGACTGTTAAAGGAATATCGGGAATGGTTAAGCTAGTTCGTAGGTCAATATTTTGGGGTTAAACTGGTCCGACGGTTAACGCTACTGCTAAGGGAAGCTGGGCCGACGGTACAAAATCAAAACAAAGTTTCAACTTAAGAGAGTTCTACCCATCATTAAAGCAATATGACCTTTCAAATAATTAAATAAATAATTGAATAGCAAATTGAATATTGTAGACGTTAAGTCAAAATATATATTTATTATATCAATATTCGGAATGGCGAAAAACTAACGTTGTGATTAAAATGTAAAGCAACGTATATCGTTAAAATAAGTTGTAGTTTGCCAATAGAAAGCAATAGCATCCTCTTCTCATCGTTTGATGTCTTGAACAGAACGTACAATAAGGTAGATGTAATTAACCGAATTAATTGTTTATAAAAGCAAAGTGACTTCTTGAGTTGTTCTTCTCAAAGAAAATATTATTCTCACCCTTTCTTCTAACTGAAGAGAAATACAAAAACGAAAGCTGTAATTAAACCTACTGTTTACAAAAGATGTTAGTCAGAGAAAGCCTTGACTTTAGTCTCAAGTGATTAATAAATAACGATCTGTATTGTTTTTGTTTAAAGTAATATTCTTCCTTCTCTACGTTTTATATAAAGACAAAGGCTTATAGAGATGTATGTACAATATACACTGCTTGACGTTTAGGTAGTCGAACAAAGGCTACATATTGCAGTTGTTTGGAGGATGCGACTTTCACAAAGCTTCTAAT
>JAGFPH010001722.1:8660-35502 GCA_018207615.1 Philaenus spumarius
TATTAATAACTTCTAAATCGTTTGATATATCAATATGAAATAAAAAACATTAAAAGATAATATTTAATCTTTATTTAGAACTATAATAATGTATTTACATACAAAATTGTAACAAATAGGCATACAGTTTTATAATCATATCAAATAATTGTTCACATTCACTGAGTTAAAAATCCCCGTCAGCATAGTTAGGTAGGCCTAGATAAAGTCGGTTTTTTTTAATATAATTTTTTTTAAATTATGTATTTCTGATGTGTAACTAATTAGTCTGACTGTGATTTTCACAGGGGCTTACTAGAACAAGTAATAAAACTCATGTTGGCTATATTGTGCCATATGATCGGCATTGAGGTTAAAAATCGTTGAAAATGTTTGTATTTTTACAATCCTTTTTGTTTACTTCATTTTTGACACCCTAAAAACCAACTTAAGCCTACAAACGTACTATATTTCAAACCATCACTATCAATAGTTTATTGGTCTGAATTATTGCTAATTTAATAGAATCATAAAAGCTTGAGCTTCTTTATTGTTGATTTACAAATTAGGCCTACTTCGATGAGAACAATGTGAGTTTTAAAGATAAGGGGATTCTATACCAAAAATATCACCATTAAAAGAAACAAAAAATTTGTAATTTGTTTCTAATTCTATATTTTATAAGGTTTATGAAAAACATAACATATGCCTTAAAAGTTCTTTATATCAGTGTGAAAAATGAATTCAAAGCAATGCGTGCACCTACTTTTTTATGCAGTATGGGTTCCATTTCTTTATGTTTAAATTTTCGAATAATACGATTTTGGATTTTTTGTAATTGCAAAGAACAACAATAAAATTTTTATTCTTAGGCTTTCAATGCCTCTAATATGTATGTAAACCATATATTGACTACAAATACTCGTTGTGCAAGTTATTTTCCTCTATGCTATCTCAAACAACTAATGGGATCTTTAAACGCGATTTCCCGCAACTTTTAAATTTTTATATTTTTTACACAAAAGTTCTTATAACTTTTAAACTTCTAACGCTACTGTGGTAAAATTTTTACCACATCTTCAATAACCTATACTGCAACTTCTTGGATATTTTTATTCCTCTAGGATAAATACAAGATTACACAAATTTAAAAAAATTATTTTTTTGTTTGAAAGGTCATAACTACTAAACTTTTAGTGGAAAGAATATGACTATACTCAAAAAGTTAGTGCTTTTTTTCTAATTTAAAACAAGATATCAAACGGCCAAATTGGTTTGGTAGTAAAAAGTTATAAGAGATTTTTAAAAACATATTTTTGGCCTACAAAAAAACTCAAAAAGGTATGTAAAATCCCACCCTCCGATTCCTATAAGTGTAAACAATTTTTTTGGCTCCAATGAATATAATAAAATTTGGTTTATAAATAAAAAAGCCTATTATGGAAAACCCCTATTTTCAGTATAGAATCCCCTTAAAGTGAATAATATAGTTTTGCCTAAATTACTTTTTAAAATATTTGAGGTTATAATCATTGGTTTAAGTAGGCCTGTGATTAAAATGTACCATCTTTTGTTTTGTTCCCAGTTAGATACAGTTTTTTGTTTGTAGACATAAGTAATTTCTTCTGAACAAAGAAGAAAACAAAATCAATAATTATTGTAAAAAAAACATACATTTTCAATGACTTTTAACCTCAAAACAAGTCATATTTATTACGAACTACATTGGTTCTATAACACATTAAACTTCATATGTTGAAGTTATATTTTTTCTCATGTGTATCAAATTATTCAGCACGTGACATTTCAGTAAAACAATCAAACTATCTCCCTTTCCTCGCTTATTTTTGCTCCTGAATTACAAGAGTACGATTAGACCATTAAATCAGGCCTGGCAATGAAGAGATTATCAAATTTCCTCTCCAGTTACCCTCCCCTCTTTCTTTGCCCCCGCTAACCCGATACAAGATCGTTCGTACTGAACCCATAAAGATGCAATAAGTAATTCTCTCTCACTCTAACCTATCCATCTATCAACCTCCGAACTTTGCCCCAATAAAGTACATAATCAATCAACTCCTGTCTCGCTCACGCGATTTTAAAGTTAGTTGAAAATATATCTACTTTAGTGCATAGTAGTTTAGAAGAGAAGCCAAACCTCCTGTGTCACCAAAACCAAAATTGTTTGATTTTTACATTATAAAACTATTCAGTTTTTGTTACAATGTATGATAGAGGTAACCAATTTGTGCAATTATATTTGTTTTTCAATTGTGTTCAGTTAGAGATAATTGACCGAGCGTAAGCGAGGTCTCCCTTTTAACTCGTCCGTTTGGCATTTCGTCTGTGTGTCTGTATGTCTGTGTGTCTTTCTCACGATTACGGCCAAACGCCTTGACCGATTTTGATGATTTTTGCATGAATGTTCCTTATTCCTAGGCCGAGCCATGTATATATAAGGTTTTTTCCATTTTTCATTTTTAACCCCTTAAATAAAATAAAAATGGCAGCCGCACCGTTTCTCTCAGTGTAAGTTTTTTTTCCAAAGCCAGTTTGTGGCTTAACCGTAAGTCGAATTTAAAAACTAATGACATTTTGCTAGTAGCAAATTTGATTTTCAACAAAATTGTATCCTTGATTTTTTCCGTATCTCTAACGGTAAGTTCACAAAATGGCTGTAAACTTCAAATTTGTTAAAAATCGTCCAAGTTTTTGTATTTCAACCATGTTTTGATACGTTTATTCTAAACCAATTCAAAAGTTTTGCATAGCTTTTTTGTAGATAAAGGTTCAAAGAATTCATATATGCCAGTAAAAAAAATGATTGCAGTAAAATTAACAAAGTCATTAGATCAAGAAACATTGATTAGTTATTAGCATGTTCAGTAACGAAAGGAAAAAGTTCAACTTTAGGCCTACATAAAAAGTAGTAAACATTATTGTAATTTTTTTCATAAATGTAAAAACATTTCGTAATTTAGTTCTAAATAGAATTATATAAAAATATTTATCAATTTCAAATTTCTTATTTTGAAAACACCAGTTTTTATGTTCCTACTACAAGACTGCTAACAAAACTAGGCCTGTTTTGAATAGTAATTTAGGAATATATATCCTTTGTAAAAAATGGCATATAATAATAAGAAAGTGTAGGGGATAAGAAAGTGTAGAGAATAAATCAAAGAATTAAACTGAATACTTGTAAATTTCATAATAGTATTTGACTTAGCTTTACTTGAATTACAAAATGAGATGAAACAAATGAAACCGCTCGGCGATAAAGGGCATACAAAAAAAGACCGTTGGACACCGTGGGAAGTGTTGGTACATGGGTTGAGAATAAAGTTGAGATCACTATCACGACGTTTTAACATAGTTTGTTTTTATTATTTCTAATATTGGAATATGATATGGAAGTTATGGAACTGTAAATACATTATTAAGTTTTAGTTATTTAAGTATGTAAATATTTAATTATATGTTTTCCCTCTATAACTTGATATTTTTAGCTATATTACACATTATTAACCTACATAAAACACAATGCCTCTAAAAGAAAATCTTTAGCAGTTAAAGCTCAAGAAAAGAAAAAAACTAAAACTAGTAATCCCGGAATCGCGGGAATTGTAAAATAATGTTTCGCTGGCTAAACCTTGAGCTTACTGGCACACTATTTTTAACACAAGCTCATAACCACATTTGTTATTTTAACGATCGAGGTCTACTGTTCACATAACTACTAGTGTAAATAGGAGTTAAAGGCAATGGACATGAGAGGTTTATCTATACTAATATTATAAAGAGGTATTATAAGAGGTATTACATTTGTTTGTTTGTATGTAGGGAGGGGGTAATTTCTGGAACTACTGAACCGATTGAAAAAATAGTTTTACTAATAAAAAGCTACACTACCCTGAGTAAACATAGGCTATACAGAAATTCATTTTGATAAAAACATTTTTTATTTCAATATTTGTAAATTGAGTGGGAAAAATCTTAGATTAGGCCTAGACTGATGAACCAACACATGTATACATTTATTACCATAGCAACCAATTGAATAAAATAACAGATAAAACAGACGTTTGTTGCAATATTTCCATTAACAGCTGATGTCAAACTTTGAAGCAATTATATTTCTAACTTTTAGGTTAGGTTTTTATTAATGTGTGGACCTGAGCCTTGCTGGTTCTTTTAACCTTTATTATAACTGCTATTATAAAATATGCTAAATAATTTGATTTGAAAATTTAGCATTATTTACCATCTTAACTTCGGGGTTATTATTAATCCTACACCTTTATTATAAAGAAAACATAACATGATCATGTGTATAGAAGGTTTCAACGAGGTTTGCGTGCGGAGCACGCAGGGGTTTCTCCAACTAATATTATAAAGAGGCAAATTTTGTTTGTTTGTATGTAGGGGGTAATATCTGGAACTACTGAACCGATTGAAAAAACAGTTTTACTAATAAAATGCTACACTATCCCCGAGTAACAAATAGGTTAGAATTAATTTTAATTTAAGGGTTGAAACAATAAATATTAACTGTTATACATTCCTTAAAGCTATAGAGATGGAATTTTTTTAATTTGTTTTTTAAAAGATACATAGACAAATTAAACTAGATTTGCATTTTGCGCGTGTGATAAAACCTATAAGTGGTAATCTGTTTGCTTTTGCTTCACCGCGGGGGTTGGCAAGCGAAGCGAGCATGAGGCAGTGCCCTCTAGTTAAATATAAACGTAGAAGGGAAGGACTTAAATCACATTAAACAAATAGTAACTAACATCTTAACCAATAAACTGTTTAATCTACTCTAAAAACAAATTATTGAAACGCGTTACAAAATCTAATTATTTTGACCAAGGAAGTTCAATTTTATTAACCCCCGATGCAAATAGAGGGGTCTTATAAGTTTAACGTGTGTATCTGTATACTCCCAAACGGATGAACCGATTTTGATTTACTATATGTTTTTTTGTAATAGTAACTTTATCGAGAGTGTTCTTAGCTATGATTCAGGAAAATCTGTTGAGCCGTTTGAAGATAATCAGCTCTTTTCTAGTTTTCGTTTTAGAGGTTTTCTTAGTGTTGCGGGGTATTTAAGTTTTTCATTTTAGTTGCAATTACAAGAAGAAACAATAAAAGTAAAAAAAAATTAATTGGATGTGTTTAAGACCACACGTTGGAAGTGATAACTTGTATGACTACGGGTATTTTTAACTCGGTAAATTTGTACAATTATAAGGATTATAAATCTCTAGGCCTATTTGTTAAAATTGTTTATTTATTTTATATCCGTTATTATATATTTAAAGAAAAGTAATATTAAGGTAAAGGAAATGTTATCTTTTAATTACTTGTTATTTCATATTGATATAGAAGTCGAATGATTTAGAAGTTGTTAATATTATAGTGAAGAAATTAATCGGCATATAGGTTATAAAAATTTGTACGAATGTTTCCGAAATCAAACAATAGGTATCTCTTCTTTAAATTTGTTTTAATGAATATATTGATGATAAAAGGTTGTTTTTATTTAAAGTTTATAACCTCAAAGAAAATCTTATAACGTATTATAGAATATATTAGTTCTATAACTAATATTTAAAAAAAATAAACTTCACAAGAAATTATAATGATTGAAGTTGTAAACATAACCCCGAAGTATAATTTACGCTGGGTTTTGTTTAAGAATTACAAATGATGGGCGAAATCAGCCGTTATATTATACTAGCTGACCCGTACGACGTTACCCGTGGTGGTTGGTATTTTCAGTCTTTTTAACGTAATTGTATTCTTTTTAAGTGTTCAGTCAGTGAGTGGTATTTGGCTCTTATATATATATATATATATATATATCTTAAATAATAAAAGCACTATTGTCATAATAATAAAAGATCTGAAATTATGATTTTAGTAACTTTGATCCCCCCAAACCCCTCCTAAAATTTCGAAATTTTTAATACCCTTTCTTAGTGAGCACCTATGGCCCTAGAGGAAGCTACATACCAAATTTCATTCCAATCCGTTCGGTAGTTTTGAAGAAATTGTGATTTCATAACTTTAATCCCCCCAAACCCCCCTAAAATTTCGAATTTTTTCAAACCCTTTCTTAGTGAGCGCCTATGGCCCGAGAGAAAGCTACATACCAAATTTCATTCCTATCTGTTCGGGAATTTTGGAGAAATCGTTATGTAGTATGTTTTACCCCCCAAACCCATCCTAAAATTTCGAAAATTTTCATACCATTTCTTAGTGACCACTTATGGCCCTAGAGGAAGCTACATACCAAATTTCATTCCAATCCGTTCGGTAGTTTTGAAGAAATGGTGATTTATAACTTTGATCCCCCCAAATCCCCCTAAAATTTCGAATTTTTACAAACCCTTTCTTAGTAAGCACCTATGGCCCTAGAGGAAGCTACATACCAAATTTAATTTCAATCCGTTCGGTAGTTTTTGAAAAATCGTGATGAGTGAGTCAGTGAGTGAGTGAGTGAGTGGTATTTCGCTTTTATATATATTTTTTATAGATTAACTAATTCTTATGTGTCAATTTGATTGCTATGGTAGTGAATGTAAATGTATTAAATAAATATTCCCTCTCCACGCTCTGACTTGTGTCTACGCAAAAAGTTGTGTGATGCGAGATTTCAGAAACATAGTCAAGCGAAAGTGCCCAACGGGCCAATAGAAGCTAACACGTTGTAACAATTGTTGGTCGCCATTCCGAATACTGATTGCTAATAATTAGATTTAGGACTTACCGTCTTCAATATTCCTTTTCGTCGCTAAACGACGGCCGTTTCGGCTATTCAGCCATTTTCAAGTTTATCAGGTTTCCCTTCGTCACTTACACAAACACACATAACTAACACAAGGAGTACATAATAAATAAATAAAACACATTTACACGCCCATGTTGCTAAACTCATGGTGAGCGACCACATACGACGCTGTCCCGGTACGCACTGATTGTATGCAAGTTAATCGCCTGGAAGGGACGATGCATTATCAACATGTATCAATATGGTGTCGTATAACGCGTTAGATTCAAAATTTAGTTTTTCATATAGTTTGTTACTATCTATTTTATAGTTCTTGTAAATTTCGAACTGTTCTAACGCGTTCATCAACTTTCCCTTTTTACAATGTTGTAATATTTCGAGGGTACCGTCTATGCTGGAGTAACCATGGTCATTCTGGATGATATGTTCGGCAAATTTCGACTCGGTTTTTGCGAGGTTCGCACTTTGTTTGGCCAATAGAAGGTGTTCTGTTCTTTAAATCGTTTCTTAAAAGATCTTCCTGTTTGCCCTGTATGTATTTTTGAACAATCGCGAAATGATAACTGGTATACTCCTGAGCCTTCAAATTTGTCTTTTAATTTGTTTGTATTACTAAAGTAACCGTTCAAATTATTTTTTGTTTTACAAGCGACCTTGTAGCCATGTCTGTTGAGGATATTTCCAAGTGCGTGTTCAAGCAGCTTGTAGTGGTTAAACACTATAAATTTGTATTAGGCCTAAACCTGATAAACTTGAAAATGGCTGAATAGCCGAAGCGGCTGTCGTTTAGCGACGAAAAGGAATATTGAAGACGGTAAGTCCTAAATCTAATAAGAAGTTAATTGTCACTTCAAATACCACATGTAGCATTAAATTTCACACTCATAATACTTTACTGTAGCAAATTACTCGTAAGGATATCGGAACTGAAACTAATTTCTTTATTTTAACTGTGTGTCACATCAGGCTGGTGCAACAGATGCGGCATTTTATAGTTCAAGTTTTTCTAACAATAGCTGAAAATATTGAAAAAGAAATCAGTCACGGCACTGCCGACAGAAGTGAAAACTGTCATGAGTATAGACAATCTTGTTTATGTTATTTTAATTTGTTTAGATTTCAATCTTAAATGTGACAAGATTAAAATAACACAACCTACAAAATGAGGAAGCACAATGTCCATTTCTGAGGCATTTACCAAGTAAATTATTTTAACACAAGTTATGAAATGAGGAAGCACAATGTCCATTTCAGAGGTATTACCGAGTAAACTAAAATTTATGTAATGAGGAAGCACAATGTCCTTTTCAGAGGTATTACCAAGTAAATTATTTTAACACATTTTACGAAATGAGGAAGCACAATGTCCATTTTAGAGTTATTACCGATTAAACTATTTTAACGCAATTTATGAAATGAGGAAGCACAATGTCCATTTCAGAGGTATTACCAAGTAAACTATATACTCTGCTATATACACAAGTGTACTATATATAGTAGAGCGTGACGGTAAAATCCGATTCTCCGTTCTCAAAATGTTTTGGAAGCGGTGCGCCTATAGAAGTTTTCACTTCAAAAGTTGACATAGCAGGTTTGGCTTCTTCGCCATCGACATGGAAAGTCAAAGCAATCACACGATTTAGAGTCCAAAACAAATGAGACGGAAATTTAATTGAACAAGCTATTGGTCATTCACTCGATTGTAAAATTTAGAAAATCTATATTTTACTACGTTGACGGTCACTAGCGAGTTTCCATCTTAGGGAGTAGTCAATGAGCACCGATCATGGTCTCCCGATCACGTTTTAGGTTGTCATTAAAAATTATTTATATATTTATGTAAATATGTTTTTTTGCACTCTAACGGCCGCATTTTACATCCGATTTTGTCTAAATGTGGTAGGCATGTTGGTTCCTACGTCGTTCGGACGAGTTCGTCAGCAAAAAAAAGTCCAACAACCGGAAGCATGTTTCTTGAACGAAAGTAACTATTTTTTAAAATTGTCCGCACATTTTGTTTTTTACGGTACTTTATATCCTGTCTGGTTCCCCCAAGTAAAAGTAAAGAGCGAGTTTGTCTGCTGCGAGCGAAGCGAAGCAGTCCATAATTCGAGGCCGCAAGGTCGAGGGTCAAACTGCTGGTTGTGAAGAATAATTACCTGATTCTAAATTTGCCAATTTGGTTGCTATGGTAATAAAACTAAACACTTTCAAAGAACTTGTTAGTTCAGTACAAGCCTAACCTAAAATTGTGTTAAGCATCCAAATCGGCTGTTTTATTCGTATAATATGTAACAACAGACGTTTAAATTATACCGTAAGTATTTTTTGTTTATATTTGTTTTTATTTATTTCTTTAACCTAACCTAGCTAAACTGTTTGTTGTGAAAAATAATTAACTGATTCTGCAGTTCCTAAGTTGATTGTTACGGTAATAGATGTAAATGTGTTCAACAAACGTATGGCTTTACACAACTTTAGGTTAGGCCTATACTGAACCAACACACGCTTCTTGAACCACACACGGTAATCATTTAGATGTATTACCATAGCACCCAAATGGGCAAATTTAGAATCATTTAATTATTATTCTTTATAACCATCAGCTTTTTAAGCTAGGTAATAGTAAGCACAAACAATAAAAAAAGTTTTTAAAATACTTCAAACACCTATCACTATTAAAATGACGCCAACTTTATTTGTTACTAGGCCTATTTTACCAGTTAGTACTGCTTTACCGTATCAGAATTAGGTTATATTTTATAACTTGAAAATCGCCTCTCTTCTATATAAAAAATAAAATATCTCTGTCCTAATCAATAGTCATTCCGGTGAAAATATCATAGTATACAATAATCTGTTTTTATTTGATTCGCCGTGCGAGTTGGTGAGCTAAGCAAGCATGGGTGGAGCCCTCTAGTTATGATTAAAACCCGAATATAAATTGCAGGTTTCCGTTAAAAAATTTTAAATATGGAAAAATGGCTGATGTTATCGCAATTTGAAAACCATCGAATCGCATATATTATTTCTCAAGGCCATTTTGCTGTCGGTATGCCAAAACTTCCTTAATACATCATCAAATTACATGAATGAGGCATCATTTTAAAGCTTTCCTTAACCGTTACTAAGGAAAAATATACAAAATACAATTATACGAAAAAATACAAAAAAAAAAGAAATAAAGAATCCGAAAGTAACAGTGATGTAAGATCAAGTAAGTTGTAGGGATATTATACTGGCGTTGGCAACACTGATGATAACAATACCAGCTGGTCAGCTGCCGTTACGCCACTACATTGCTATTTTTAATCAATTGTAAGCGTGGTTATAAACAGCATTGTGGATACACCTATTCTTTGTTGTTTACCTTCTGCATGTTGGTAAGTTGTTTAAATATATATAATGCTAATGACAAAATTATTTCTCTTTAACACGGATTTAAATTAATAAAACACTGTTAGTAAGTTATAATGCGAATGCTTCGCACGGGTCAGCTAGTTTTTCAAAATAGACAATCCTTTAAAATGAGACGTTGTACATTTCTCTATCTTTGTTAGAGTCCGAGAAATCCAGCAGTTACTTTTTTGGCACACTGTATGCCAGCTTTGTTTAAAGTGTTAAGTGTTAAATTTCTATTATACTGACCTGTGATAAAATATTCACCCTGTAGTAAAGAATATGTTTTGTATAGGTGATGTAAGTAATAATGCGTATGTTTGACTCGGTCCCGCGAGGACGCCAAATTCCTCTTAATACTGTAGGTGCAGCTAGTTTACCCCCCCCCCCCCGTGCGGGGAATTTATAAAATTCCACAAAAATCTGTTAATCCAGAACAAAACGGTGAATCTTATGGTTAAAACTGATTTCTGTCGAGGTGAAATTGCAAGAAATATTTTAATGTATACTAGTGGACCGGGCAATGCTTCGCTATTGCTTGATTTACCTAACCTAAAATTATATTCAGTTTTTGATCCAAATCAGTTGTTGATCAAAATCAGCTGTTGATCAAAATCAGCTGTTTTCAGCTTTTCATACGAACAGCTGTTTTTTGTGCCCCTGATAAAATCAAAAGAAATCTTTCTTCTTCTTCCTTAAGATTGACCTTCCATAAGATTAACATGGCAACTTTGAGGGCCACTGGGGCGAAGCCCTTAACATACATTGAGCTCATTTTAAGGGAAGCACAACTTCAGAGTGAGCTCTGTAAAATGACACCAAAAACATCAAAATCGGTTAAAAACTCTAGGAGGAGTTCTACTCACAAAATAACCCCTAGCAAATTAATTATGTATATAGATTATAATGTATAACTAAGTGTTCAGTTCATAAAGTTCCGTTACCCCCTCATTGTATTTGTTATTGAAAATAAGTTAACAAAATTTTGTATATACCTTGTACAACAGGACACATTTTTCCACATATCTGACCCTCTATGATTTTCGGGGGCTGGATGCAAATGGGTTGACAATTTCAAATGTAAAGGTAGGTCATGAATACACCATTGAAAAGATTATTCAAAGATAAACAGAATGGCTCAAACTATCATGCTTCGTTTCAAAATAAAGGACAATCAAAGTTTTTGGAACTGATATTTATATTATAACATCAAAGCAGGTAATTAATTTGTAAATATTAGGAAAAAGTGGCTGGTTGAGGTTAATGACGAAAATACTCCAATATTTCAACAAGACCTCACTATTTGCGCCAAGTGAGGGAGTTTTTGGATACTGATTTCGAAGGATTGGCTGACGAGGAACGATTTTGTGACCAGCTCTTTCACCATATTTTAGTCTTTTAGATTGTTTTCTTTGGGACACTATCTGAAAAGAGTAGTTTACAAAACTAAACCTGCAAGTTGTGAAGAGCAGAAACGGAAAATATTTGACACCATCCAAGAATTGACACCAAAAAAATCGATGTTGAGATTTTGTGGAAATATTCGTTTTGGGACCCTCTGAGTCCAAAAAAGTGTTTTTCACAAAACATCTGTCTGTATGATTGTATGTACGTCTGTCTGTATGTCTGTATGTATACAATTTTTTTTAATTCGAAAAACCTAGGTGGTTATCATCTCCTTGTATGTATACAAAGCTAGAGAGAAAACTATTCGATCGATTTTGAACAAACTTGCACCAAACATGTCAATTAGGCCTGTATAAATTTTAAAATTAGCACAAGAAAAGGTTTTGAAATTTGTTTAAAAACAACCCCATTTTTGGCCAAAACCCCCCAAAAAATCAGTTATTATTAACCAAAAAGGGGGTTGTTTTTCAAAACTTCTCAAACCCTTTTTTCGTGTATCCATACAGGCCTAATTAACATGTTGGGGCAAATTTGTACGAAATGGATCGAATAATTTTCTCTCTAGTTAATAATAATAATATTTATTAGTTACTCTCCTACTTCAATGTATCCCCTTTACTACTTTAATACAATTATGAAATCACAGTGAATCTGTTTAATAATTTAAATAAGTTTGCGAGAAAGTATGTGCCAGTATCTGGTACCGTTTATTTATTTAGGTTTTGTAGATAATCTGATGTTTAGCTGGGGACAGCGAGGGACATCGAACCCCTAAAGATTAAGTATTCGTAAGAATGGTTTCAGAGTTTTACGAGCATATTTTATACAACCTAAATCAACCCCTGCTTTCGTACTTATAATTATCTAAACAATACAATATCATACTTCACGAATGAACCTCTATAGTTAATCATGAAATTGCAACGAACCTGAACCACGATTTTACCAATGAAGGTGTGGGACAGAAAAAGAGATTCCAAATTAAAATAGATCCGTCACGCAGCTGAACAGCTCATATGAGTTGATTGAATTTCCAAAATTAATTTTATATGTTTTAAGGTTTCAACCGACTATTTAAGAAATTGGTCTAGTTACAAAGGCGCTGAATAGCTACCTGCGTGAACGAATTATATTAGTAGAATTTGTTTGCATCTCAGCCTTTAGCCCCAGCTCAAGCGTTGTACGGTTCCGCTCGCAGCGGAAAAAACAGAGAGTTTGCACCTCGATCTTGCGGAATCGGTTTATTTGCCACGCTTCGATAGTTTGCATCCCGGCCGTTGGCCTTGCATCAGAAGCTGCCATAATTCGCATCGCTTGCAGCAGACAAAGTTGCTTCGGCCTACGTGTATTTAACCGGGTAGTTTTATGGTATTTAACGTTTTTACCTATTTTGGGAGGAACGGACGGGCTATAAGGTCGAGTAAAAAAAACAAATTGTGCAGAATAATATAACTCACCATACATACAAATACCAAAAGAAATGTTGTGTCAAAATAGTATTTTTTTCTTCTTCTGTGTTTGACACTATTTGAAGACTCGAACGTCTTATTTAGTGCCCTTCCTCACTAAAATTCTCCATGCAGGAAGTCTCTCCGACTAGATGTAGTGCGAAAAAACTAATCTATAAACTAATATACTAATAATAAGACAACTGAAATTCCTTCTTCGTGCACTTTGGTCTTACATTATTCTCTTGGCAATTCCATATACTGTTCGGCCAATTTCATAAACGCTACTACCTCCTTCCATATATCTCTCTCCGTCAACGAGCAATCATTTATTTGGTCTCCACCTACCTTCCAATTCCTCCTCAGGTCTTCAAGGAGAGGGCAGGTAGTTAGCACGTGAGGGAGGCCACAGTAACAACGTTCGTCCAACCTAAAACCAAATGTTCTCAATTTCTCTGCAAAGAAGCCGTGTCCCGTTAAGAATTGAGTGGTACAACTATCCAGCTGGATGTATTTAATCGCAAGTCTCCCTTTGATGTTTGGGAACCACCATCTCGTTACAAATCCTTTCTCGGAGCACGACTATCTTGCCTGCCATGTCCTTATACCCTCCTCCCGCACATAATTCCTGATCTGTCCTACACTAATTTCTGAATTGTATCTTAAAATTCGTTTTCCCAACGGAATATCCTGGCAAGACCTCCACCTCCTCATCATGACCTTCTCCCATACCTTTAAGTCTGCCGGGATGACCCCAGCCACGACAGTCATGGCGTCCATGGATACAGTGCGATACGCACCTGTGATCGAAATTAGAACTAATCTTTGTGCTCGTAGGAGGGTATTCGCAGTAGTCTTACGTTGGAGCGCTTCATACCATGCGCCTGACGCATATGTTACCATGGCCTCAAACACTCCCCTGTAGATTATATTGAGTGCCCATCAAGACAGTTCATATTTCCTTTTCACAACTCTCCTAATCTTAAAGAAAAGATCCTTAGTCCTCCTGCTCACTTCCTTTACATGCTCGTTGAACCGCATACCTCTATCGAGGGCAACGCCCAATTATCTCAGCTTATCAACAACCTTCACTTTTTCCCAATCGAGCAGCACAATAGGGCTCCTTTGCAAGATTCCTTTAGCAATTAATAGCTGAGTCTTCCCTATGGCAATCTTGAGGTGTGCGCTCCTGCACCATTCCGTGTAGGCTTCAAGGGACTCCACTGCACTTACTCTCCAACTCAGAATCTAGAATTTGCCCTAATACATACCGCCACGACGTCCGCATAAGCTGTACTCACACATCCATCTGGAAGATCGATCTTGTCAAAATAGTATTATTGAATCTATCTTTGGTAATGACTTACAAAATTTGTCAGAAGATTTACTGAAAGGAAAAGCCATTCTTTATCCAAAAGGTGCCCCTGCACTAAAATAAATGATAAAATTATTAAAAGCCTGCCAGGCGAAGAAACTTCGTATTTCAGTTTAGATTCTGTTATCACCGAATATAATAGCGAAATATGTCAATATCCAAAGGAGTTTTTACATACGTTGGAAATGAGTGGACTTCCACCATGAGTGTTACACCTTAAAAAGGGAGCAGTATGGCCAAGGTTTAGTGAATGGCACTAGAATGATCGTGAGAGACCTTTATATAAAATCAATTGCAGCAGAAATTCTGTGTGGGGAGTATAAAGGCACATAGCATATCCTTCCAAGAATACCTTTGACACCAAGTGATTGTACCTTCCCCTTTACCTTTAAACAAACACAACTCCCTGTAATACTGACGTTTGCCCTTACAATAAATAAATGTTTAAGGGCCAAACGCTTAAAAATGTGTGAATTTATCTTACTGAACCAGTTTTTTTCCCATAGAATGTTATATGTAGCGTTATCTCGAACAAGATCAAAATCTGCCATTAAGGTTCTTCTATTCACTCACAATGATGCTCCTGGGATTCCTGCTGCTGACGGATGGAAAAAAATATTGTATTTAATGAAATTTTAGACTAAGTAAGTAATGTATTTTGATTAAGTAATATAAGATTTTTTCAATAAAAATATAACTATTCAAATGTCTTATGTAATTTTAATTATTTACGTATTTACATGTAATATTTAGTTAATACCAAGTAACTGTTGATTTCTACGGGTCACTTCTAGTATCCTTTATTTATTTTGGTAGATAAAACTAAAAAAAATTTTCATTACAGTACGAAAAATCTCAAAACATTTTACTCCCGGTCGAAAAACGTGTTTCCAGTTGTTGGATGTATTTTTGCTAATGAACTCAACTGAGGGACTAAAAAACCATTGTGTGTACCAAATATGGACCAAAACGGACTTAAAATGCGGATGTTAGAGTGCAAACACACACACATATATATATATATATTATATATTATATAGTTTTTAATTACACCCCAAAATGTTTTCTGGGGACCATGATCGGTGCTCAACTACCATTCCCAACCCCAGGTCTCTGCATAGCTCATCTTTTCTATGGAAATTCGCTAATTAGCACTGCATAAAACTTCACTTTTTAATTATATCTCTCTATTATATAAAAAAGTTGTTCTACTTCTTCTTTTCATAATTATAAAGTAATAAGAACAGCTACTATCTAGCGAAACCACTGCCAAGGGAACGGTTAGAAAAATTAGCGGGGAAAGAAGGCCCTGTTGAGTCAGTAAGAAGAAAAATAAATCTCTCTATTATATAAAAATGTTTTCTTCTCATAATTATAAAGTAATAAGAATAGATTAAATGCGTGTATTGCGTAGCGGTGACCATTGCATAACGTCTAAGCGCCGTGTATTGAGTAGCGAAGACGTATTGCATAACTTCCAGGCGCACACATTCATGAAGTCAATTATTATGAAGTGGAATACAAGTCGAAAAAATAAAGTTGAACGGGGCTCTCCGGAGATCGCAAAGCAATCGGAGGTGGGGTGGGGGTTGGTGAACGGAGCGAGCTGGGGGCAAAGCCCCCTAGTACACTCTAAATTCAAATTTAATTTTGCGTTTTTTATAAACTAAAGCGTCCTGACAAAATATTCCGTGTTTCCTAATAACTTTCTGTGTTTATAAAGTTTGAGTGAAATGAAGTGGTACTCCCGCTATTCAGTTACCACCTGCTTGTGTGTGCATATTTAATAGCCGCAAGTTATCTGCAGTCTGGTACCTGAATAATCACTTGCAAAATGTATGATCACTTGACAAAGCCTTGGCCGCCATCTTTGTGAACCCTCAGACAATTGAATTTCGTTAATATTACAACATAGAGGCCTACTCGTACTGCAAACTATAACTAGGCTCTAAAAGACCGACTCGCTAAGCTGTTAAGGTTTTATCAATAGTTCGCTATAAATATTGCTTTACTAGTAAGTGCCAATGAAAAATCACGTTCAGATTAGTTTGATATAGGCCTACATGAGAAAAATATAACTTAAAAATAATTCAACCACGCAGCTGAACCGCTGACGTGAGTTGAGCAAATTTCCAAAATTAAGTTTATAGGCCTATGTTTTAGGGTTTCAACCAACAATTTGGGAAATAAGTCTGTTAACGACGGTGCTGAATAGCTGCAAAATGGTTCGCACACCATTCCGCATATTGGGAGTATCTTCAACACAAAACATTGCGTGCTTCGCACGCCAACCCCCATATTGGAAGTATCTTTAATAATCAATGCATCGCACGCCTTTCTGCATATTGGAAGTATTTTCAATACACAGTGCATTGCGTGCTTCGCACGCCAACCCCCATATTGGGATTATGTTCAAAACACATTGAATTGCGTGCTTCGCACGCCAATCCCATGGTAAACTCCACCACATGGCTTTGAACCGGGTACTTCTATGGTATTTTACGTTTTTATCGATTTTGGGGGAACCGAGCGACCTATAAGGTTGCGTAAAAAATTAAATACGCAGAATAACATCCTACATTTATATTTGTAGAAAAAACTCAAAAACGAATTCATTCTTGTAGGAAAAATCTCAAAAAAATCGTTACTTCCGATGGATAATGGTCATGTTAGTGTTTATATCAGTGTAGGTGTGGCTAGTGTCAATCAAATGTTCGGCATAACTAGATCTGATTCTGGAGAGTGGGTTTTTATGAGTAGGCAAATGTTCTTTAAATCTTTTCGCAAAAGATCTGCCGGTTTGGCCTATGTAAACATGACCATTATCCATAAAGAAAGGAAAGGCCGTCGTCTCAACGTATTGGAGGAATATAGCATTTACACTTCCCAGAAGGAAAACCCTAACGTACTCCAAGAAAAATTGAGCTTTGCAGCTAACCCCATCTATGACGTAATCTCTAATCTCTAAACAAACAAATACAGCTGACCTATTACTAATTCACAAGCAACTTTTTCTTCAGTTCCCGTTCGGAAGCACAGTAACTATGCCGTGGCCACCACGCAAATATTTATTTCATGAAACATTTGACGAGGAGTGATCCGATAAAACTTTATATTTTTGTGTCGTGTTATCGTGTGTGTTCAGTGTTATTGTGTATTGTTTTATTTAAGTGTTGAGTCCTACACCTGACGAAGCCGGCTGTGAACGGCGAAACAGCGCTGTAGTGTAACTACAAAAATATTAAGAATTGCTCCGATTACTGTATAAGGTAAACTATATATTGCATATGTATCAGCAATTCGTAAAAGCGAATGAACTTTGTAAACCTTCACGGTATTATAAAGAACATAATCATTGAAAATGTATATTTTTTTACAATTGATTTTGTTTTCTTCGTTCTTCAGAAGAAACTAATTAGGGCTACAAACAACTAACTGGGAACAAAACAAAAAATCAAACATTTTAATCATAATATGCCTACTTAATGCTACGATTTTAACAGCAAATATTTTAAATACAGTTATTTAGTCAAAACAATTGTCCCCTTTAAAATTCACTGAAGTTTTCATAGAAAGTATGCCTAGGCTATATTTGTAAATTAACAACAAAGAAGCTCAAAGTAGGCTATATGAATTGTTTTTAGGTTAGAAATCGTTGAAAATGTATAAAAACCGTTTTTTTACCTCGTTCTTCAGAAGAAAATATTTAATACTAAGGGGGACATATGCGTGCTCCGCACGCCAACCCCGTAGGCACCTTCTATACACATACTTATGTTATGTTTTCTTTATAATAAAGGTGTAGGATTAAAAATCTCTACAGTTAAGATAATAAATAAAGTTAAATGTTCAAATCAAATTATTTAGTATATTGTATAACAGCAGTTATAATATAATAAAGGTTAACAGAACCATCAAGGTTCAGGTCTGCACTAAAACAAATCCTAACTTAAAAGTTAAAAACACAAATAATTGTTTCAAAGTTTGAAATCAGCTGTTAATGAAAATATTAGCGCAAACAGCTGATCATTGTATCAACAATAAACATATTTATTTATTATTTAGTCTGGCGCTCCCATTGCCGTAAAATATTTAGTATAGTGTGTCTTGTTTTTACTTCAACCCATGGCGTTGTTCACAAAAATCTATATTAAAAGTTAGAAATACAAATAATTGTTTTAAGTTTAAAATCAGCTGTCAATGGAAATATTATAGGACTACTACTGTTAATATTTTAGTCAATAAACATATGTATTTACATTTTTGTTAAATTTTAAGTATAATATTTTTCAATAGATAGTAGTTTTTATGTTCAGTAGATGCTGCTTTTTTTCAAAAAGTATATAAAAACATTCCAGTATTCGAATGAAACGTGTCAAAATTTCAAAGTAATCGGTGAAGAACTTTCAGATATTTGCGATTTTGAACAAACGAACATTTAAATTTTTATTTATATAGATTATGTCTATGTTGTTCCATCGGCAGTAGGCCTATATTCGTAAATTAACAGAAACTCAAACGTTAATAATTCTATTGAAATAGAATGATTCAGACCAATAGCCCAGGAAAGTAATAGTTTAGAATATATTATTGCATGCATAAGTTGTTTTTTTAGGCTGTCTTGAATGAAGTATACAAAAACTATCGTAAAAATGCATACATTTTCAACGATTTCTAACCTCAAAGCCGATCATATAGCCTAAATTAGTTTTATAACTCATACTAAAAAATAACCAACATTCAAACAGTATATGAAGTTTATTTTGATTGTAGTTGCAAACACAACCCCAAAGTATCTAGGCTAGGTTTTGTTAAAGTATTACAGACTAGGCGAAACCCCTGCGTGCTCCGCACGCCAACCCCGTTGGAACCTTCTATACACATTATTGTGTTATGTTTTCTTTATAATAAAGGTGTAGGATTAACAATAATCCTAATGCTAAGAGGGTAAATAATGTTAAATTTTCAAATCAAATTATTTCGTATATTTTATAAAAGCAATTATAACAATGGTTAAAAGAATCAGCAAGGCTCAGGTCTACACTTTAATAAAAACCTAACCTAAAAGTTATAAATACAAATAATTGCTTCAAAGTTTGAAATCAGGTGTTAATGGAAATATTAGAGCAAACAGCTGTTTTATCTGTTATTTTATTCAATTGGTTATGGTAATAAATGTAAATAAATGTGTTGGTTTATCAGCCTAGGCCTAACCTAAGAATTTTTTCCGACTATATTTACAAATATTGAAATAAAAATTGATTTTATCAAAATTAATTATAGCCTATGTTATTCAGGGATATTGTAGCTTTTTCTATTAAAACTATTTTGATAGTAGTTGATAAACTAGCTGTCGAGCCCTAATTCGTAAGGGTTAACATTTTTGGAATCCTTTTTAATAAATTTTAGAACAGAAAACATTTCTTCTTTTTTAAAACATTTTGTACTTATTTGACACTAGTTGACCGAGCGAAGCAAGGTCTCCGTTTTAGCTCGACCGTTCGGCGTTTCGTCTGTGTGTCTGTCTATCTCATGATTACGACCTAACGCCTTGACCGATTGTCATGATTTTTTGTATGGATGTTCCTTATTCCTAGGCCAAGCGATGTATATATATGTGGTTTTTTCCATTTTTCATTTTTAACCCCTTAAATGAAATAAAAATGGCGGCCGCACCGTTTCTCTCAGTGTAAAAGCTTTTTTTCCAAAGCCAGTTTGTCGAATTGAAAAACTAAAAACATTTTGCTATTTGCAAATTTGATGTTCTACAAAATTTTTTTCTTCATGTTTTTCCGTATCTCCGACGGTAGGCCTAATCTCACAAAATGGCCACAAATTTCAAATTTGTTAAAAATCGCCCTAGTTTTTGTATTTTAATCATTTTTTTATACGTTTATTCTTTAGATATCATCATAAAACCTTATCATTTTATGGAGAGGGAGAGAGAGAGCGCTACCTGCTGTCTTGCTCTCTCCTGCGCTACATCAGTGTAGCCGCTGTTACTTTGAGTAAGTTGTGGAGGGGGAGCCGAGATAAGGAACCCGATTGGCGTTGCGTCTGGGATTAACCTAAAGTTATGTATGTATGTTGCCGTTAAGACAGATAAAATAAAGTAAACATACACACAATAATTTTAGGTTAGGCCTAGGCTGATGAACGCACATTTTATGTTTGTTGAATGTATTTACAATGAATGGACATTTAACTGTGTTTGCCATCTTAGCTTTGATGTTATAATTAATTATACACCTTTATTATAATAACATTAAACGCATGGAAACTGTAAATATTTGCATAAAAAAACAATCTAATAATAAACGGCAATTGAAAGATTAAAAATATGTGTGTATGTTGCCGTTAAGGCTGGTAAAAGAATTGAAGAAGAGGCGTGATGAACTTCGTTCCTGACGGGGGTCCCACGACCGCACGCATTTACTTTTTAATTAATATTTCGCGCAGGAAAAACTAAAAATTGGTCCGTTATAAATCATAGGTATTCAAGTTCATATTTTACAAGTGAATTGACTTGTAATGAAATTATTATTTCACATTATCCGTTGAATAGGTCCCAGGATAGAGTGATTGGTCGTCATCTCTAATTTACCACAATTCACAGCCCTGATAAGATCTCGTCAAAATTACTTCTTATCTTACCTTCTTCGTTTAACCATCGTTTAATCGTGCGTATTCCAGAAGAAACCCTCGCTACGTTATTGCCTAGAGGGGCGACGTCTTTCAGGCTCATCGTCGCGCGTTTCTCGTTAATTTAACGCTTTTTATTTCTGCTTACACTCTAAAGCCTATCCACCCCCCTCCAATCTGGGTTTAGAGGGCTCTCGGTTGTTAAAGGGAGACAATAAGAATACTCGTACTCCCTCAAGACCCTTCCCTCCGCAACTCTTAACTTTCTTATTGTCTGTAGTCCGAAGGGGTTTTATCAATATGATGTTAATCTAAATAATATTGTAACTGGGGGGGGGGGATTTGCTTGCTCTATTTGTAAACTAAGGGATGGTTTACTGATGATTGTAACTCTAGGAAGCGTGTATTATTTAAATACAAATTTGGCTCAGTACTACAAATTTAACACTTACAGAGCTTAAGGCTCGACAGACCTAACTGCCAATTTTTATTTCATGCAATTTTGTTATCCTCAATTTCGTTATTTTTATTTGCTGGAATATGCAGCGTGTCTTTTTTAAATGGACCACTATTGATACCTTGTAAGCTATACATCTGACAGCAAAATTTAAATGGGGAACCTTTCCTTGTTTTTTAAGAAATTAAACAGTATAAAGTTAAAATATTTGTAAATGGCAGCCATTTTCCAATATGGTGGTCAACTTTCAAATTGCTTATGGAACATCCTATATTTTATGATGGTTTAGATTTTCCAAGTTATTTTAAGACCTTATTCTTGACCATTAATACTTTTCAAAATAATTTCTCCCAGATAGGGTGTTTTTTTAAACTGTATTATACCCCTCCAAATTTTATATGGTTAGTCGTAAAAAAAACACAAAATACAAAAAAGTCTTAAAATAGTTTCTAAAACCCAAAATCATAATAAAATACAGGGTGTTCCATAAGAAATTCGAAAGTTGTCCGCGATACTGGTTAATGGCGGAAAATATTTAAAATTTTAAATTCATAATTTGAATGGGCACTTAAAAGTAGGTGAAGTACACTAATTAAAGTTTGCTGTACATCTTGTACCTTTGGAGATCCCAATGATGGTCCAGTTAAAATGAACACCCTGTATGTTAATTCCTATCTTTGGTTTTAAAAAATCAACTAAAACATTATTTGTTTATTTAAAAGTTAATTGTTTCTGTAAACGATGTTTTGTTAGTGTTAAGAGCGTTCTCATCGGTCCAAAACGTTTCCACACAACAAATATCTTCCCCCCATTTAGGGTGTTTTTAAAACTTTACACCCCTCTGACTTTTAAACGGTTTGTCGTATAGAAAAAACGTATAAACCAAAAGGTCTTCAAATAACTTTTTAAATCCAAAATCATCATGAAATACAGGGCGTTCCATAAGACATTCGAATGTTGACCACCATATTGGAAAATATTTACAAATATTTTAACTACGTATTTTTAATTTCTCAAAAAACAAGGAAAGGTTCCCCATTTAAAGTTTGCTGTGAGGTGATAGTTTACTGGATACCAATGGTGGCCTATTTAAAAAGACAACTTATATATGAATTTCGACGTTTGTATTACGTACATAATTTGTTTTTATCGTATTCTTTCGCCACTTTGGTAACATTCCCTTATGATTTTCAAACGCATTTAATTTTAAAGGAATAAACCTACTCGGAAATACAGAAGAAGCAAAGTTGTATCAGTAACTATCCAGGCCCAAATCAGTGAAACTTGAGCTTGATTTTATTCTTGGGGACCGAACTTGCCATTCTGTAATAGTTCCGTATCCTCCAAAATACATTTAGTACTACTTCGAAAATCAATCTTGAATCAAAAACAAATTTAAACTTAAAACGGCACAAAATATTCAACATTAGGCCTATGTCTCTCTTTTTTTAATTAGGCTCGGCCAACCTAACGGACATTTTGGATTTGAACTCTCATAAGAGCAATGTTAAACGCTTAACAAGATAACTCGGGAAATAGGCTAATTATAACAAAATTATTCTGAACTAGCGAAAACCCCTGCGTGCTCCGCACGCCAACCCCGTTGGAACCTTCTATACACATAATCGTGTTATGATTTCTTTATAATAAAGGTGTAGGCTTAATAATAACCCTAAAGCTAAGACGGTAAATAAAGTTAAATGTTCAAATCAACTTATTTCGTACATTTTATAACAGCAGTTATAATAAATATTAAAAGATCCATTAAGGCTCAGGTCTACACTTTAATAAAAACCTAACCTACAAGTTAGAATTCAAAAAATTGCTTCAAGTTCGAAATCATCTGTTAAAATAATTATCGGAGCAAACAGATGTTTATCTGTTATTTTATTCAATTGATTGCTACGGTAATAAATGAAAATACATATGTTGGTTCAACAACCTATTTCTAACCTAAGATTTTTTCCGACTAAATTTACAAATATTGAAATAAAAATGTTTTTTATGAAAATGAATTATAGCCTATGTTAGGGGTACTCAGGGTTGTTGGAGCTATTTATTAGTAAAACTATTTTTTTCAATCGGTTCAGTAGTTCCAGAGATTACCCCCTAGATACAAACACACAAAAAAACATTTATTTCCAACACATACTATTTTACTGGTATAGAAATAATACCTACTTAAAGTATTGACAGTGAGTTCTGAAACAACCTTTATATTTGTACTAGGGGAAATCCCGTTAGAACCATTCGTACACATAATCATGTTATGTTTTCTTTATAATAAAGGTGAAGGATTAATAATAACCTGAAAGATAAAGGGTTAAATAATGCTAAACGTTCAAATCAAATTATTTCGTATATTTTATAACAGCAGTTATAATAAAGGTTAAAAGAACCAGCAAGGCTCAGGTCTACTCTTTAATAAAAACCTAACCTAAAAGTTACAAATACAAAGTTTGAAATTAACTGTAAATGGGAAATATTAAAGCAAACAGCTGTTAACTGTTATTTTATTCAATTGGTTGCTATGGTAATAAATGTTAATACATGTGTTGATTTATCAGTTTAGGCCTGACCTGAGAATTTTTTCCGACTAAAGCTTCAAATATTGAAATAAAAAAATGTTTGTATCGAAATAAATATAGCCTATGTTACTCAGGGATAGTGTAGCTTCTTATTAGTAAAACTATTTTTTCAATCGGTTCAGTAGTTCCAGAGATTACCCCCTACATACAAACAAACAAACAAAAAAACAAACTTTACCTCTTTATAATAATAGTACAGATATCTCATTTGAAAGGCTGGCAAGACTGAATACAGTTATGTTTTCAGTTTTTAAAAAAATGTGTTTTTAACTAAATTTTATCTTGACTTACCCCAAATTCTAAGTTTTCGATTTTTTCTTCTTTTTCAATAATGCAAAAAGCAAAAATCTAAAAAAGATTACATCATTCAAAATTGAAGTACTGTACCATTTAATTAAAAGTGATTTAAAAAATAATACATTATACATGGCTAAAAATTTTGCTTTTTTGTGGAAGCATGTCAGCACCGAATTCATGCTCCTACTCGAGTGTTTACTCTGCGCTCTGGTGGTTATCACATTAACTTCGTCGCGAAGGAATAATAGAAAAATAATATGTCCGTTTGTTTTGAATTGTGTGAGAGAAATGTTTAAAAAAATGTATAGATGTTTCAATATATTTATACTGTAAATAATTGTATTGCAACTTAATATTGGCCTTTGGGTGAGTTTGAGTGCGATGCATCCTTCCGCTAGCAAATATAGGGCGGCTTCAAAAAGGTGGAAAATACATGGATACATAACTAACCCTGACTGTAAACGTGCTGACAATGGATGTGAGTACGTGTTATTAAACACAGATTTCTCTCGCATATTCAAAATAACCTGATATATTATTTTCCCAGTATTCCTCGCGCGAGCAACAAGTTAATGACATAACCACCAGAGTGCAGGCTAAACGCTCGATCAGGACCAGAAATTCGGAGCGTACATGCTTCCACAATAAAGCAGATTGTTCGCCATAAATTATGCAAATTTATTGAAATTACTTTTATTTGAAAGATAATTAAACTACGAATGTGGTGAGGTTTATATATTTTTACTTTCTCCATCCTATACGTAGTATATGGAGAAAGTATTGTTTTTGTAAAAATGTTCGAATTTGAATTTTCAGTTGAATTATCTGTTTTGGTGCTCCCAGAACCCCAAAAAAATTTTTAGTGCAATTATCTGTGTTGGTGCTCCCTGAACCCAAAAATATTTTTAGTGGAATTTTTTGTTTTGGTGCTCCCTGAACCCAAAAACGCGTTTTTAACGTGGTGTCTGTCTGTCAGTGTGTCAGTATGTATACACGACCAGAGGGGACACTATTGGTCCGATTTTCATGAAATTTGGTATGTAGGTACTAAACCCTAATATCTCCAGGCGTTTTTTTTTTTTCTTTTTTTTGAATTTTTAATTTTATAGGGTAATTTACCCCTAAAAACCAATAAAAAACGACAAAAATGCAAATTTCTCAAAAACGGCTCTAACGATTTTGATCAAATTTTCAGTATTTATAGTGCTTAAGATGCCAAACAAAATGACACCACCCGCTTTTATCAAATCTTCGGCGTTTCATAATTATGGAGAAATGTTAAAAAATAAAGAAGTTTATGTTGTCAATCTAGCATCACGGCGACGGCCGCACGGGGTAGCACAACGGTAGCGAGGACGGCCAGTAATTCAAAGGTCGCGCGATCGAATCCCGCCTGGGACAATAACTTTTTTATACGTTTGACGTAGGTAGAATATTATTTTTTTGTTTTGTTCTAAAAAGTAGTAAATAAAATGATTAAAAACAATATTATTTTGACTACAGTAAGTTGGGAGAAAGTTTGTGTCAGTTAACTGATACCGTTTATTAATATTTGCATTACTGAATAAGACATAGAATCGCCAACTTTGATTTTGAAAAGTCAAAGAACAAATTTTGTTGAACAAATAAACAACATTAATAGTACCCACATTCTGACTGTCATAACCTTTAAAATTATATATTCAGAATAATTGTCTGATCATTATTACTCCAGTAATCTTGTTACACATTTAACATTACTCTTAGGAGTTGAAATTCCAGATGTTGGTTGGGTCTGCCTAGCCTACATCGTCTGCAATTGAACTCTAACTAACAGAATGTCCCAAATATCGATTCTCATTAAATACTAAATCAATTAAGTATCTACAGCAAGGAATTACATATTTTCTTGTATCTGCATAAAGATTTGACTACATTTACCCCACTTATTGCATTATTAGTACAAATAAACGGTACCAGAAACTGGCACATACTTTCTCACAACCATATTAAAATTATTAAACAGATTCACTGTGACGTCATAATTTTGTAGGTGGAATAGGAAAGGTGATATTTAAGTAGGAGATTAAATTAATATTATTATTATTAGCTAGAGAGAAAACTATTCGATCAATGTCAAACAAATTTGCACAAACACGTCCATTAGACCAGTAAAGATGCACGAAAAAATGTTTTAAACGTTTTGAAAAACAAACCCCCTTTTTGGCCAAAAACCCCCAAAAATCAGTTATTATTATTATTATTATTAGCTAAACAAGAATTTTTTGAAAGATACTCTTTTGTGCATATCGTAGGGTACATTAAGGGCCACAAATAAGCCAAATTTGATCAAAATAGTTAGAGCCGTTTTTTTTATAAAAAAACAATAACGGATTTTTGGGGGCTTTTGGGCCAAAAAGGGGGTTGTTTTTCAAAATTTTTCAAAAATTTTTTTCGTGCATCTATACAGGCCTA
>JAGFPH010001722.1:35602-57060 GCA_018207615.1 Philaenus spumarius
GATGCACGAAAAAATGTTTTGAAAATTTTTGAAAAACAACCCTCTTTTTGGCCAAAAACCCCCAAAAATCAGTTATTATTATTATTAGCTAAACAAGAATTTTTTGAAAGATACGGTTTTCTGCATATGGTAGGATACATTAAGGGCTACAAACAAGCCAAATTTTATCAAAATCGTTAAAGCCGGTTTTTTATAAAAAAATAATAACTTATTTTTTTATGGTTTTTTGGCCAAAAAGGTTGTTGTTTTTCAAAAATGTTCAAAACCGTTTCTCGTGCATCTATACAGGCCTACTTGACATGTCTGGTGCAAATTTTTTTTAAATCAATCAAACAGTTTTTGCTCTAGCTTTGTATACATACAGACAGACATTTTGTAAAAACCACTTTTTTGGACTCAGGGGGTCCCAAAACGGATATTCCCACAAATATCTCAACATCGATTTTTGTTGCGATCACTATACTTCCTCTATACTATAGTATAGTGAGAAAGTAATATACTATAGTATAGTGAGAAAGTAAAATCAAGAAATTTGGTTATTTTGAGGTTACGATGTTTTAATGCAACTAAACACCAATAACAGGTTCACTGTTCTACTAACAAAAGTCTTTAAAATACAATATGAATCGACCTAGACTTACATTTACAAATTTCAAGACTTCCTAAGTGGACCGTCCAACGGTCACGCAAAAAGCAAGTAAAACACGTCAAACTATTGGTTCTAGTGACAATACTACGTTTTCATTACGTTTTCCTCAATATATTCCATACTTTTGGCCAACCCTCTATACTTTTTTCAAACCCAATACCTCTGCTCTACAGAACATTGTAGAAGAACAAACAAGAGGATCGGATTTCCGGTATTTGTACAATTAAATCCTAACTCGGCTAAAGAATGTATGCAGCTTTAGTTTCCAAAGTTAATAACAGATTCTTTGAAATGTTATACAACTTCTAAACTCGTCATATTACTTCCTGCGTTCCTTTCCCAGGTAAATTGTTTCTAAAATCTTGTAAAACTGGTTTTGGTAAATCCGTTCTTGTTTTAGCGTGCTAAATTATTAAATGTATGCTTTTTATGACAAGTTATAGCCAGTCAACCAGCTCGCAACGCACTGGTGATTAAATCCTCGCTTGATAAAAAATATATACAAAAAGTTGCCGGGAACGTACTTTCAATAATTACTATGTAGCTTTTATCTAACTAAGTATTGTCACCAAATAAACTGTGTGTTCGTTCTGATTTTATCCAATTAGATGTTTAACCTGTATACTGTATATGCATACTGTATATGCATACTCATACTAGGGGCCCCGCTCGGTTCCCCTCCCCTGCTCGCTTCAATTGCTAACACCAGTTATTAGCGAATTTCCATAGGAAAAATGAGCTGTTGCAGTGGCCCTTATGGTAAGACCCAAGGTCGGGAGCAGCAAATGAGCACCGATCATGGTCCCAGAACACGTTTTGGGGTGTCGTTAAAAATCATATATATATGTGTATATATGTGTTCGCACTCTAGCGGCCGCATTTTAAGTCCGATTTGGTTCAAATTTGGTACACATGTTGGTTGTCTACGTAGCTCAGACGAGTTCGTTAGCCAAAAAAATCCAACACGTTTTTTGATTGGAAGTAACTATTTTTTGAGATTTTTCCCACGAGAATTAATTTTTTAAAATTTTCGTACAAATATAAATTTAGCATGTTATTCTGCACATTTTGTTTTTTTACGCGACCTTGTAGCTCGCTTGGTTCCCCCAAAATCATTCAATGTAAAATACCATAGAAGTACCCAGTTCAAAGCCATGTGGTGGATTCTATCATGGGGTTGGCGTGCGAAGCACGCAATGCATTGTGTATTGAAGATACGCCCAATACGTGGGTTCGCGTGCGAAGCACGCAATGCTTTGTGTACTGAAGATACTCCCAATATGCGGAATGGCGTGCGAACCATTTTGCAGCTATTCAGCATCATCGTGAACAGACCTATTTCCTAAATTGTTAGTTGATACCCTAAAACATAGGCCTATAAACTTAATTTTAGAAATTGGCTCAACTCATGTCAGCGGTTCAGCTGCGTGGTCGAATTATTTTCTCTGAAATGGCTACTGATTATGACAAAGGATCGGAACATGTTTCGGGGTAGGGCGTTGGGTGTGCGATATCCTAAATCATAGTAGGGAGAGGTTTTTTTGTGAATGACAGGATTTCTTTTAAGTAATAGAACTAAAATAAAAACCCAGTCGATTATTAATAAAATTCAACCAATTATAAATTTGCCAAGTACAGTAGGTTGCTTTGGTAAGAAATGTAAAAGCTTTTAGGAAATGTGTCGGTTCAGTATAGATAGCCTAGGCCTAACCTAAAATGGTGTTAAGCTTTTGATCCCAATAAGCGATTCTATTGCAATATGTAACAAAAGATGCTTGAATTATATAATAAAGTAAGCCTTTGTTGATGATTCTGTTTGTGTTGCTTTTATTTTCAAAACCTACAATATCACAGCTGTTACTAATGAAGAATAATAAACTGATTCTGAATTTGCTAAGTTGGTTGTTATGGTAAGGAATGTAAATGCATTCAACAAACATGTGTTGCTAAACTTTTGATCCAAATCAGCTGATTTGTCTATTTTAGAGTTGAGAGTGTGAACCCCAGTAATTTCACAACTTTTAAGCTTTAAAATAAAAATTTTGAAAATCCTTACATATCGCGCTTGTGTGTGTATTGACTCCATAAGAATTACCTTGAAATTTTCTTATTTTTATCTTAAACTAGGAGGAATCCCTGCGTGCTCCGCTCGCCAACCCCGTTAGGGCCTTCTGTACACATAATCATGTTATGTTTTCTGTATAATAAAGGTGTAGGATTAATAATAAACCCAAAGCCAAATCCAAATAAAATTATTTCGTATATTTTATAACAGCAGTTATAATAAAGGTTAAAAGAACCAGCAAGGCCCAGATCTATACTTTAGTAAAAACCTAACCTAAAAGTTAAAAATACAAATAATTGCTTCAAAGTTTTAAATCAGCTGTTAATGGAAATATTGGAGCAATCAGCTGTTTTATCTGTTATTTTATTCAATTGGTTGCTATGGTAATAAAATGTAAATACATGTGTTATTTCATCAGTCTAGGCCTAACCTAAGATTTTTTTCCCGCTAAATTTACAAATATTTAAATAAAAATTGTTTTTATCAAAATGGAGTACAGCCTATGTTATTCAGGGATAGTGTAGCTTTTTCTAATAAAACAATTTTTCAATCGGTTCAGTCGTTCCAGAGATACAACAACCCATATACAAAGAAAAATGTTTGACCTCTTTATAATATTAGTACAGGAAATATGTTTGGAGTGTCACTATTCTTATCAGCTAGTAACAGGTGTTTTCGATAGTTTTTACGTATCATCCCCTTCCCACCCCATTGCTATTTACTCCCAAAATACTTTTTCGTAGATAGTTTCTTAATTTTTTATTTTTATTCACATATTATTACACTGTAACCATACATATAAGTACACGAATATAAGTAAATAAATAAAAATGTATATGTTTGTTCGTTCAAAATCTCAAATCTCCGAAGGTTCTTCATCGATTACTTTGAAATTTTTACACAACATTACATTCGAATACAAGCAGGTTTTTATATTCTTTTTTAACAGCAGCATCTATTGATCATAAAAATAACAAAAAGTTTAATAAATATTTAACAAAAATGTGAGCGCCATTATTATATATATTGACTATAATAATAACAGTAATTAGCCGTTTCCTACAATATTTCCGTTAACACCTGATTTCAAACTTTGGAACAATTATTTGTATTTTTAACTTTTAGGTTAGAACACCATCTGTTGGACGTAGAAACAACACAAACTATACAAAATATTGTATGGAAAAGGGAGTGCCATGGTAAATAATTATTTAAAATGGTTAGTGTTGGTACAGCAATCAGCAGTTTGCTCAAATATTTCCATTGACAGCTGATTTTAAAATTTGATACAATTATTTCTGTTTCTAACTTTTAGTAGGTAGAGCTTTGTTTAAGTGTAGACCTGAGCCTTCCTGATTCATTAACCTTTATTATAACTGATGGTATAAAATACACGAAATAGTTTGATTTACATATTTAACGTTATTTACCTGCTGTATGTAGAAACTGCAAGTTTGTTCGTTCCTTTTAAGCTTATGCCAAATTGTGTAAATATTTGTTTGATACTAGATTTTGAATGATCCTCTGATTTTATTAAATAACATAAAAAGAACCATTATTCCTTTCCACTGGAACATAGTGATTGTAACGTATTTGAAATTGTGTTAACATAGAACATATAAAATTTGACTGGCCACCATTTTTGATATTGTTAAGATAGACCACTAATTTCTGTCAGTCGTCTTCATTTACCAAGCCTTTTAAAATGAGGTATTACATTATATGAGTTTGTATTTAAGATTTTTTAATTACAGTCTCAACCTCCCACCTACATTAAAATGCATCTCCCTTTGTCATACAAAGATACCCTGAAGTGCACTTATTTATTTCTAAAGTTAAATGGGGGACTTTTTGGACACCCTGTATGTATTGTTTTATAACAGGACACTTTTTTTGACATATCTGACCCTCTATGACTTTTGGGGACTTCGGTGGCGAAGAAGTTAACAATTTCAAATATAAAGGTAGTCATGAAATACACCATTGTAAAGCTTATTAAAAGACAAACAGAATGGCGCAAACTAGGGCTTAATGTCTAGCTTCGTTTCAAAGTAATTAACAATCAAAGATTTGTAAAAGGATATTCGTTTGTCAATATAAATACTTGTAACAAATTAAGTGAGTTCATTCATAATATGTATCTGTCATTAGAATACACAAAGATTTGTCAAGTGTTAAAATACCAGAACATTGCAATAGTGTTAATCCTGGATACTGTAGTCGTTTTTAGAAAACCTCTTTTAAAATGCTATCTTGTCTTGGTAAGATTTTAAAATTACCCATATTTGAATTTTTTAATCTAGTTTTAAAATTACTGACGAAATAAACTTTAAACAAATTTTACAAAATATTTTTTTTACAAGTTACTTAGAGAATGATGCATAAAATGTGTCGTTAATTCACAAAATCGGAACAGGGTGTAAAAATTCAAAGGGTTTTTGAAAATCAAAACTCTCCGTTAATATAAAAAAAGTAAATGTGTGCGGTCGTGAGACCTCCATCAGGAACGAAGTTCATCACGCCTTTTCTTCAATTCTTTTACCAGCCTTAACGGCAACATACAAACATAATTTTAATCTTTCAATTGCCATTTATTATTAGATTGTTTTTATATCACGTACGTGAGTAACATATAATAATATAACAGCTGATTTCACCCACCATCTGTAATACTTAAAAAAAACATTGTAGATTGTAGTTATTTTTACAACTTCAACATTTATAATTTCTTGTGAAGTTGATTTTTTTAAATATGAGTTATAGATCCAATGTATGCTATAATATGCGTTATAATATTTGCTTTGAGGTTATAAACTATTCATAAATACAACCCGTAATCATCAATATATTTGTTAATACAAATTTAAAGAAGAGATACCTGTTCGTTTTTCGGAAACATTCGTAAGATATGTTTGTATAACATAAAAACTTATATTGGATTATAAATTTCTTCACTATAACATTAATAATTTCTAAATCATTTGATCTATCAATATGAAATAAAAATCATAAAAAAATAGTATTTTTATCTTTCTTTAAATGTATAATAACGAATATAAATACAAATGTTTAACAAACATTCCTACAGTTTTATAATCCTTATTCTTGTACACATTTAGCGAGTTAAAAATCTCAATCAGTATAGTTAGGTAGAAATAAATAAGTAGGCCTTACTGTTGCTTTTAAATAGTTTGTTTTTTAAATGATGTATTTCTGATGTGTATGTAATTAATCAGCCTGCGATTTTTCACGGGGGCTTACTAGTGTTATTATAATAAAGGTGTAGAATTAATTATAACAACAAAGCTAAGATGGTAAACACAGTTAAATGTCCATTCATTGTAAATACATTCAATAAACATAAAATGTTCGTTCATTAGTCTAGGCCTAACCTAAAATTATTGTATGTATGTTTAATTTATTTTACCTGTTTTAACGGCAACATAAATACAATAATAATTTTAGGTTAGGCCTAGACTTAAAATTACTTTCTAGGCCTAACCTAAAATTATTGTATGTATGTTGCCGATAAGGTAGGTAAAATAAATTAAATATGCTCACAATAATTTTAGGTTAGGCCTAGACTGATGAATGAACATTTTATGTTTAGCCTAATGAATGTATTTCAGCTCTTGAAGATAATATCTGAACTATGCCGGACGGAACCGATCGTTTCTTAATTTACATTGATGAAAAAATTTCTTGAATGTATTTACATTTATTGCCATAGCAACCAATTTGATAACGCTTTTTCGTTACTCGTACTTTATATTTGTCATTGCCACAGCAACCAATTCATAACACTTTTTTCGATACGCATTACATTTTCTTTTTGTTAACTCCTACCACAACCCGCGTTATGGAACTTCGTTCCAAAAATATTGCATCCGTTTAGAGTTACTCTACCTCCAAAATATGTGAAAGGTATATTTTGATAACAATAACCATTAGCACAAGGGTGAACAGAACCTGGCACTAACAGAAATACTGGTTGAAGAACAGCAAATTCATAACACACTTAGTAACAGCATTGTGAAATCCGTTCAAACTTATTGTAAACCTATTGTTTAAAACTTTTGTATGAAAGATTTTTCTCCACGACCGACTCTTACAGACAGGGGTGTCAAAAATGCATTTAAGAGGCCTATTTCTCCCCTTCTGGGGACTACGTGACCAGTAGTTACCGGGTAATTAAAAATCTGTTAACAAGAATAGCGCAGCAAGACTCATCGTTTATCGCCAAGTTCCCCAGAGCCTTCCACACTCCGTAGGGGTTGCTTATATGTTGATAAATTTTTTTTAAAGCCGTTTAACAAGTCAAATTATAATGTTTTTAATCTTTTACTAGCATTTTTATGCTTGTCAAATGTACGCTGACGTCGACGTAATGAAGTACATGTTTGCTATTACCACTTTTGCGCTATTATAACTGACATTTTATTTAATTAAATATATTCGTTGGAAAAAATGAAAGCTAACCCTGGTTACATTCTGGGTGTTTTTTTGCCGCGGCGGCGAAACCACCGTTGCCGTCGTTTTAGCAGTAGTCTATAGATTTAAATAGAAGCTTGCACAAGTGACGGCAGGATTGTCGTTGTCGTTCGATGTACAGCCGTCCACTGCCTCTGCGGTTGGCGTTTTTTTTTTTTTTTTTGCCACTTTTGTCCACGCAGTGGCGTTCGTGAACAAATGAACGTTTACACATTTGGCGCTTTTCTACCGTTGTCACTGCTCAATTGACTCAAAGTTGTACCAGCGTCAATACTTCGGCAATCGGAGTATTAAAGTGTGTATGTGTGTTTTCTTCAATTTTATAAGAAAATGAGTGAGTTAGCAATAGATTGGATTACTAATATTGTTAGTGGAACAGAGACCAGTTTTGTTTGACAAAACACTAGACATACGAGGTGTCTTAAAAGTTCCTCCCCCATTTAACTTTTGTGTTTGTTAAAACCAAACAAATATCCTTTGGGGAACGATACTAATTTAGCCCAAAGTATCTTTTAAAGCAATCGGAAATTTTGAGTGTCCAATAAAAATGTGGGATTTTGGGGGCAACTCAAAATTTTTAAATGGGAAGTATGGTCATGTGATACCTCATTTTAAAGGTATATTTAAGACTAGGAAAATGACATAAATAAAATAAAAATCGGACCACCCAAAACAAAATGGCGGCCCTAATCGTGTTGAAATAAATCGACATAAAGTTGCTATTATCTCGAAAAGGAAGAGTTTTTAGAAAAAATTCTGGAGACCAAAAATGTTTATTCCAAAATGCTTGATCTAAAAAATTGCTTTCAAATCTATTTCATAAATTTTATTTTTACTACTACATATTGGAAAATTTTGTAAAAAATAAAATTTACGAAATAGATTTGGAAGCAATTTTTTAGGTTAAGCACTTTGAAATATACATTTTTTGTTGTCTGGAAATTTTTTCTAAAAACTCTTCATTTTCGAGATATTAGCAACTTTATGTAGAGCCTAGAAATACTCTTAATCCCGTAAAGCAGTAATAATACCGTATGTCAAATGAGCACTTGAAATGCCCGGCCCCTTTCGTTTTATCACAAAAAATCTTTATTATTTAGAGAAATATACACAGTTAAAATAAATGTATATAATATTTATTTATACAAAATGTATATCCATCGACCGTATTTACAGGTTACAAAAATACCTAACATCAGGAACCAATAATGTGTTTATTTATATTGAATTGTAAAGCAATAATTTTATAAATCACTACTAGGTAATTTGTATCGTAAATTACCAAAATAAGCGCAATTCTTTTAATTTTCCCATAATATCAGTTTATAGCCCGTAAAAAATACAGGAATCAACCTACCCAGCATAAACATGTCTTTAAAGTTAAAGAAACAAATGGTTTAATAAAAATAATAATGTATTTATGTAAAAAGGTCACTGCTAAGTCGACAGCTTTTTTGTGTCTGCTACAGTATCGTCATAACTTTCATCGGAGTATTTTTAACTTCCCGCTACCAATAAAAGGAAGTTATTGATTTCGGTCCGATTTTCGAAAGTCGAGTTTTCATTAAATCTCCGCGTTTTTAGGTCCCAGGAAGCCATTCTGACTAATCCTGCCGAGATGTCCGACCGTGTGTGTGTGTGTGGATGTATGTGTGTAAATAAATTTTTGTCGTACAGTTTCTCAAAAACGAATCAACCGATTGAATTCTACGACATGTCATTCGAAAGGGTGTATCAAAACTTAGATCTGATTAGATTTGAGAGTTAATCCATCGAGCCAATCCGAAGAAATTTTAAAAAATAACCTAAATTTTTTTTGGAATTTTTATGTTTTGTAAAAATAACTTTAAAGCGTGAGGAAAAATCATAATAAAACCATGTATACATTTTTTGTGCTTAAAAAACTGCGTCGACTGCTTTTTAAACTGAAAATCGGACGACGCATTCAAAAGTTATCGTTGTTTAAAAATTCACAAATTTTCGTTTTTTGGTATTTTAACAAATACACTCATTTTCAAGCGTTTAAAATTCAAACTAAGCGGGAAGTTCTAGGGTTGGCCTGCACGGTCAACCAATTTCCAGATTTTTTTTAAAGGGGTCGACATACAGATGTAAGGGTAAAGACGGTAACCAGTCGGGGGCCACGTACTAATGCATATGGTAAAGATGTTAAAGAAACTGGGCCCACAGACTGAGTAATGGTAAAGAAGTTAAGAAGATGGGGCCCACAGATTGAACAGTGTATAAATACGGTATGCAGGCGGGGCCAAAATACTGAGTACGGGTAAAGAAGTTAATCAGTCGGGACCCACAGTCTGAGAGTAAGGGTTTAAATAAGATAAGCCGACGGGTCCTACAGACTGAGTAGGGTTAAAGTCGATAAGCAGACGGGGTCCAAATACTGGTGTAAGCAGTAAAGACGAAGCAGGCGGGTACACAGACTGAGTACTTGTAAAGAAGGAAAGCAAACGGGCCCCAAAGACTGGTGTAAGGGATAAAGACGTTAAGCAGGCGGAGGCCACAGACTGAATAGTAGTGAAGAGGTTATGCAGGCGGGGCCCACAGACTGATATAGGGGTAAAGACGTTAATCAGGTGGGGCCCACAAACTGAGTACTCGTTAAGAAGTAAAGTAAACGGGTCCTAAAGACTGGTGTAGAGGGTAAAGGCGTTATTAAGCAGATGGAGGCTACAGACTGAGTAGGAGTAAAGACGTTATGTAGGCGGGTCCACAGACTGAGTACTTGTAAAGAAGGAAAGCAAACGGACCCAAAGACTGGTGTAAGGGATAAAGACGTTAAGCAGGCGGAGGCCACAGACTGAATAGTAGTGAAAAGGTTATGCAGGCGGGGCCCACAGACTGATATAGGGGTAAATACGTTAATCAGGTGGGGCCCACAAACTGAGTACTTGTAAAGAAGTAAAGCAAACGGGCCCCAAAGACTGGTGCAGGGGGTAAAGGCGTTATTAAGCAGATGGAGGCTACAGACTGAGTAGGAGTAAAGAGGTTAAGCAGGCGGGGCCTACAGACTGATGTAGGGGTAAAGAAGTTAATCAGGCGGGGTCCACAGATTGAGTAGGGGTAAAGAAGTTAAGTAGGCAATGCCCACAGAATGATTTAGAGGGTAAATTTATAAAACATACGGGAGCACAGACTGAGTACTTGTAAAGAAGTAAAGTAAACGGGCCCCAAAGGCTGATGTAGGGGGTAAAGACGTTAAGCTTACGGAGGCCACAGATTGAGTAGGAGTAAAGAGGTTAAGCAGGCGGGTCTCACAGATTGATATAGGGGGTAAATACATAAATCATATGGAGGCCACAGACTGAGTACTTGGAAAGAAGTAAAGCAGGAAGGGACCACAGATTGAACAGGGGATAAACACGTTACGCAGACAGGGACTACAGCCTGTTATAGGGGGTAAAAGCGTAAAGCAGAAAAAACAATCCCTTTGAGAATTGGTAAATAAGTATATATTTCAAATATATGTGTTTCATCCCATAAGTCATTAACACAACAAAGCCAGACCATCCTTACAAGAGTCAAGTCGTTCCTACAAATTCAAAACACAATCTCACTAAAAGCAATCAAATTTAATTTCGGAACACAAACATCAAATGCATTATTTATATTTTCAGTTTTAAAAGTTTTATTTCTTAATTTGTAAACTTTTGTTAAAACTAAACGTCACAAACAAAATAAGTTTACTTGGAGTACTTTAGAGTTCAGAGCTCAGAGATCAGTTTAGTTCGTAAAACCATTGAAGTCGTAAAATGGCGTCAAGAAACTTTGAGTTCTGCTCTTGGAGTTGTTTTGTGGTTGTCGAAGTTCGAAGCTTATTTGTACAAAACGCCGCAGCTACGACAAACATGTTGAAATGGATTACCAATATAAAGAGACAGTAAAAAGTCAGATCAAAATTAAACCAATTAAAGATGCACATTGTATCAATTATGAGATTATGTAACGAAGGTACGAGGTTTTCGAACAGATAATATTGAAAAATATTTCTAATTGTAAATAGCTGCTATTATTATTTTTCAAAAGAAAGGTGAGTTATTGCAGTGACTGTTATAGTGAAACCTAAGAGAGGGACAAGTCAATGAGCACATCAAGGCCCTCAGAACACGTCATTAACATTTTTATATAGCCTATGTTCACACTTTAACGGCCGCATTTTACGTCCGATTTTGTCCGAATTTGGTTGGTTTTCTACGTCAGTCGGATGAGATCGTTAGGCCAAAATATCCAACAACAGGAAGCACGTTTTTTTTACCAGACGGAATTTTGTGTACCAGAATTAAACTTTTTGTGGTTTTATCTACAAAAAATAAACGGTACCAGGTACCTGCCACATACTTTCTCCCAGTTGAAACTTTATTCCTTCCCAAGAGTAGGACATACCATGGAAAATATTAGATGCATGTAACAAACATCCATATTATATTATTATATTATAATATTATTATTATTAAAACTATTCAATTGATTTCGAACAAACTTGCACTAAACATGTCAATTAGGCCTGTATAGATGCACGAAAAACGGTTTTGAAAAATTTTAAAGAACAACCCCCTTTTTGGAAAAAAATTTAAAAAAAATCAGTTATTATTATTATTATAATTACCTAAACGAGAATTTTTAGAAAGATGCGGTTTTTTGCATATAGTAGTGTACAATACGGGCTACAAATAAGCCAAATTTTATCAAAATCGTTAGAGCCGTTTTTGAGAAATTTTGAATTTTCTCGTTTTTGTCCATTTTTAGGGGGTAAAACCTCCTCCTTTCCTCTGCGCGTGATCCGGGGCTAGATGCTGAGGGGCAAAAAAATTCTACTAAAATATTTCGTACACACAAGCAGCTACTCAGCGACTTCGTGAGTAGACTAATTTCCCAAATAGTTAGTCGACACCCTAAAACATATAAACTTATTGTTGTAAATTTACTCAATTCACGTCAGCGGTTCAGCTGGGTGATCGGATTATTCTTTTTATTTCATTAATTACTGCGCATATCTATATATATACAATTAAAATACCACTCGCTGACTCATCACGAAATCTCAAAAACCACCGAACGGATTGGAATAAAATTTGGTATGTAGCTTCCTCTAGGGCCCTGGTGCTCGCTAAGAAAGGTTTTCAAACAATTCGAAATTTTAGCGGGGTTTGAGGTGGTCAAAGTTACTAAAAAAAACACCGAACGGATTGGAATGAAATTTGGTATGTAGCTTTCTCTATGGCCCTAGCTACTCGCTAAGAAAGGTTTTAAAAAAATTCAAATTTTAGGGGGGCTTGTGGGGGGGTCAAAGTTACTAAAAATCCCTATAAGAAATACATAGTGTAATATATATATATATATATATTTTGTTGTTGTTGTTAATATACATTTAAATCTGATTTGTCTATCCGTACAAAGCCGGATCGGACCAGCTTGTAGTGTTATATACATTAAATTATGTGTAACTATGTTGATCTGGACTGAGAAAGAAACAGTATATAAATAAATCACACTGTGTAAAGTTAAGTGCCGTGTACAAATTAGATTTTTCTTTTTAAGTGGACATAAATAGTAGGAGGTAAAATGAAATATATAGCCACGAATAATTAAGAAGTAAAACTAACTAACAGATTACAATTGGCACAAACTAAATAATATACGAGGGGTACCCAAAAGTAACCGGAATTTCACTGCCATGGGCGGTGCTTGTGTAGTACGCATTTCTGCCGATAGGCACGTATGGTATAGCTCGTCGCCAGTTCAGTGAGACCGGTACCGTCGACCCGGCTTGTTTTGTTCGTCTGTAGTTATAGTTTTCACTGGTGCTGTTTTGTTGTCTCGTCGTTTTTTATGATGGCGAGCTTAAGTGAACAACGTAAAACTTTGAATGTTTGGTTCCTGCTTTCATACCATTTTCCATACGTGGAAATAATAAAAAAATCTCACGGAGCCAAATCAAGTGAGTAAGGTTCGTGGGACAGTGGAACCATGCCATTGTTTCCCAAAATCTGGCGACCAGAGATGGCTGTGTGTGCAGGTGCATTGTCGTGGTGGAAAAACCAGTTCCTTCTCTACTAAAAATCGGGTCTTTTTTGTCTTTTTCTTAAAATTCTTCATTAACGTTCTGACCTGGTAGAAAAAACTCTGAATGAACTACCTCCTTCACATCAAAAAAACAAATGATCTTTGTCTTGATTTTTGATTTGACGACATTTTTTGGGCGGGGTGACAATGACGTCTTAGAATCGTTTGACTGTTGCTTTAATTCGGGGTCGTAACCATAGCACCAACACTCATCACCAGTAATGACCTTCGACAGGAAATCTGGATCAGTTTCAATCTGTACTTTCATAGAACGACATGTTTCAACTCGACGTTCTTTTTGATTGTCAGTCAGAACCCGAGGCACAAACTTGGCAGCGACCCTTTTCATTTCCAAATCTTGGTCAAAATTCACTGAACTGAACTCCAAGATACCCCACTAATCTCTGACAATTGAGCAATGGTCTGTCGACGGTCTGCGAGCACAAGTTCTCGAATTTTCATCTATTCGGGCAGTTGATAGACGTCCAGAACGAGGTTCGTCCTCAATAGACATGTCGCCATTTTTAAACCGAGCAAACCACTGGTACAAATGAGTTTTTCCCACAGCATCATGTTTGTAAGCTGCTTTCAAAATTAAAACAGTGTCAGCGGCGTTTTTACCGTGCAGGAAGCAAAATTTTACAGCCGCACGTGTTCAAGTAAACTCGTGATCATAAAAAACGAAATGAGAAAAAAACATTACCAGTTTAAACTATGACTACAGACAAACAAAACAAGCCAGGTCGATGTCACCAATCTCACTGAACTTTCGACGAGCTGTACTATACACATGCCTAGCGGCAGGAATTCGTACTACACAAGCCCCGACCATGGCAGCGCAATTCCGGCTACTTTTGGGTACCCCCTCGTATTATAATATATATGTAGATCAAAGGCTAACAACGATAAATATGTTTTTATTACATTAATAAAGATTTGGTAAATGGCCTAATAATTATTATTTACAACTATGTTACAATATTTGTTGATATAAAAGGTTTCCTAAGCACCCAATGTTTTGGTACGGTTACGATTTTCTATTTTAAAATTATGATTCCCATCTAAACAATGCTCAGCCACAGCAGATTTTTCAGGCCTATTATATTTTAAGTGAGAGAATGGTTCTTTAGCTCGTGCCATCGTTCTTTTGGTTTAACCTATATATTTCTTCGCGCACAGTTTATACAATAAATACCGGATTTGCCCTGTTCTTGAATTTTCTCTTTAGGATTATCCAAAATATGAACAAGATTATTGGCAGCATACGAAACAGACATTTAAATTTGCAGATTTCGCTAAATATGTTTCACAATATCACATGATGGTGAGAGCAAACGTTGTTTTAACCAATCGTTTAGACGTAGGTCTATTTGTATACAGAGTGTCTAAAATTGTTGTCCCCAATTACACCAGGCTATTCTGTAGGTGAAAATAAGAAACATAGGTCCAGAAATGCTTAGTTTTCGAATTATATGAAGGCGCTTGAATGCTAAACAGGGGCCGTAACTTTGAATAAATTCTTTAGTTTGTTTATAAATAGCACTGCTAGTTTTTAATTGTACTATTGTTGTTTCAATTGTCTATTGTTCTAGACAACTACAGAGGAATTATGTTTTTGGAACGAAGTTCCTTAACGCAGGTTGCGGTTAGGAGTTAGGAGTTAACGAATAGAAAATGTAATGCGTAACGAAAAAATGTACGCATAGGTTGCTATGGCAATGAATGTAAATACATTCAAGAAACGTGTGTTTTGGTTCATCGATTTAAATTAGGAGACGATCGGTTCCGTCCGGCGTAGTTCAGATATCGTCAATCGCTGAAATACATTCAATAAACATAAAATGTTTGTTCATCATTCTAGACCTAACCTAAAATTAGTGTATGTATGTTGCCGTTAAGACAGGGAAAACAAATTAAACATACACACAATCATTTTAGGTTTAGCCTAGACTGATGAACGCACATTTTATGTTTATTGAATGCATTTACAATGAATGGACATTTAACTGTGTCTAGCATCTTAGCTTTGATGTTATAATTAATTCTACAGCTGTACTATAATAACATTAAACGTATGGAAGCAGTAAATATTTGTATAAAAAAACAACTAATAATAAATGGCAATTGAAAGATTAAAATTATGTGTGTATGTTGCCGTTGGCTGTTAAAAGAATTTAAGAAAATGCGTGATAAACTTCGTTCATGATTTGGGTCCCATATTTAATTTTTTGTTTTGTAAACACTTAATATCTTTGGAAGTATACCGTGTTTGAGAAGGTATTTTTTAGACCCCTGTATAAACGTTCAACCTAAATTATTGAAGGTTCAATTATTTCGCTCAAAATTCTAATAGGTTAGTTATAGTTTGACTAGGGCCTAACCTTCTGACCTAAAAAAACTAATTCACCTTCTAAGAAAGGGCAGTGTATTAGTTTTGATTTATATATCGAACTATAACCTCGATTTTGGGGTTTTATTACACGCGTAAAAGATGTTATGTATGTTCCACCCTATACTAGAATTCAATATATTAATTTTAAATTAGCAAGTACATAATACATAACTTCCAACAAAACGACTCAAATAAAAATCTTTCTCAAATTTTAATTAAGTCGATTCATTTCTACCCGAACATAATTTTACTAAATTTTTAAATTTCCACCAAATATTTTCCAAAACTTTTCTCTGGCCGCGTACATGTAACAAAGTAGCACGGACTAAACTAAACAAAAACCACAATCGGGGCAATAAATCCCCTCCCCCCCAACTTTGAGAGTAAGGATTTTGATAGGGTAATTCCGAGCCATTTATACTGTAGAAGCACATGACTTACCCGCCATGCGGCTTAAATAACGTATATAAAGTATTTGTCATAGTTGAAAGTAGATCGAGGGACGGCAGGGGGTAAGGGGTAAGATTAGGGTGGCTGCAAGGGATGATCGATAAAGCCACGCCTCAATGTGCGGGTAGGATACAACGCGGCCACGTCGTCCGAACTTACGTTTTGTTTTGGTTTTAGAAAAATAATTAAACGGAACGTACAAATATTTCTTTATCAGGTTGGTAGAGGTGGGAGGGTAAATCGGTAAGTCAAAACAAGGGTGTTATGAATGAATACGGGCGGAACAATGCGCTGAACGAAGTGCGTTATGACTTCCTTTGATTTGAAGTGTTGGTTGGGCGAGTTATGTGTCTATGTATACAGTTTTTAAATTTGATACTAAGGAAAACCCCTGCGTGCTCCGCACGCCAACCCAGTTGGAATCTTATATATACACAATCATGTTATGTTGTTATAATAAAGGTGTAGGATTAATAATAACCCCAAAGCTAAGATGGCAAATAATGTTAAAATCAAATTATTTCCTATATTTTATAACAGCAGTTATAATAAAGGTTAAAAGAACCAGCAAGGCTCAGGTCTACACTTTAATAAAAACCTAAAAGTTAAAAATGCAAATAATTGCTTTTTGAAATCAGTTGTTAATAAAAATATTGGAGAAAACCGCGGTTGTATCTGTTATTTTATTCAATTGGTTACTATGGTAATAAATTTAAATACGTGTATTATTAGTTTATCAGTCTAGGCCTAACCTAAGATTTTTTCCGACTAAATTTACAAATATTGAAATGAAAAATGTTTTTAGCAAAATGAATTATAGCCTATGTTACTCAGGGATAGTGTAGCTTTTTATTAGTAGAACTATTTTTTCCATTCGGTTCAGTAGTTCCAGAGATTACCCCCCACATACAAACAAACAAAAAATAACAAACAAAATTTACCTCTTTATAATTAATATTATTATAGATAATTGGAGCACACAGATGAACCGCCGACGAAAGCTAAGCGAATTTCCAAAATTTAGTTTATTGTATGTTTTAGGGTTTCAACTATGTTTAGAAATAGCTGCATGCGTGCACGAAGTATATTAGTAGGATTTGTTTACACCTCAACCTGGCGCCCTCGGATTATGGACAGCTTCGCCTACATTCGATTCCACGTTGACCGTGCAATACAGAGGCCCCATACAGGGGCATGTTATCCTTACGACAGTCTCAACGATAGTAGCCAACTAAAAAACATCAACTCCCATTCTACGCTCGGTCAGTTGACGCAACCCGCATGACAATAAACGTGATGTTCGCTGTAATGGTGGTAGCATGTCTATTCTCCGTAAGTCCTGTACTGCACGGTGAACGGAGTTTTTGACCAAAAAGGGGGTTGTTTATCAACATTTTTCAAAACCTTTTTTCGTGCATCTAAACAGGCCTAATTGTCATGATTGGTGCAAATTTTTTTGAAATCGATCGAACAGTCTTCTCTCTAGCTAATAATAATAATAATATTTATTAGCTACTCTAATACTTTAATACAATTATGAAGTCACATTTTGAATTACATAGGGGGTTGGCGTGCGAAGCACGCAAGGCAGTGTGTATTGAAAATACTCCCAATACAGGGGTTGGCATGCGAAGTACGCAATGCATTGTGTATTGAAAATACTCCAAATACGGGGATTGGTGTGCAATGCACTGTGCGTCGGCCGCTCCTCATAGTATTCAGAGTCAAGCTCACATGTGCGTCCTTAGCCGTGAACGAGTTAATAATTTAAATATGATTGCGAGAAAGTATGTGCCAGTTTCTGATACCGCTTATTTTCTATAAAACAATAAAAAGTTTGTACTACGTACAAAAAATTACAAAACATTGTTACTTTCAGTCAAAAATATGGTTATGGTTGATGGATTTTTTGGCCCTAAAACATATAAACTTAATTTTGGAAATTCGCTTAACTCATGTTGGTGGTTCAGCAGCTTGATCGAATTATTTTATTTTATTTATCTACAGCGGTCTAAATACATTTCGATCAAGTCCACCTACCTGTGATACGTATACCACAAAAACCACTCAACATTGTTTAATGAAATTGACAGTATTTTACAATAACTGACAACACAGTGTTATACGAGCAAGTAAATTATACAAAGAAAATATTTTGTTTTAATTCCTTTCCTCTTAAAGGACTCATTTTAGAGGAAAGGGTGGTTTTCAAAGAAGTTTATAACGTAAAGTTAGATCTACTTGCCGCAAAGTGGGGTGGAAAGTTCCATTCTCCGGACGTGGATTTTCACCCAGATATTCCCCTATATTAATTTTAATGTATACAGGGTGTAAAAAAACCTTTCAGGACTTTGGGGTTCATATAAACATAGGCCCGAAAACGTTTCGTTTTCCAGATATCCGCCATTTTGTTTTTTGTACAAAATAATTCATAACTAGAGAACGGTTTGGCTGATTGAGTTCAAACTGGCATGGAGTTTAACCCAACAACGATATATCTCAAGAAAAATAAGCGTTTCAATCCAATCATGCGTTTCAAAGTGGCGTTTCAAAAATGGGAAGTTCGGCACTCTACTAACGTATTGGTGAGTAACGAGAAAAAAGTCAACTTAATCAGTTTAAGCCGAGATATAAATTATATAGTAAAAAACAAAATGGAGGATAGCTGGGCTAAAGAATCATTTCCGGACATAATGTTACAGGAAGTTTTTTTCTTAATTTCAACCAATATGACCACCCTGTAGGTACAGTCCGCGGTAAAAGTACCATAAAGTATACAAATTGGATAACAATCCGTAAGCACAACACTGTCAGTATGTAAAGGAGTGGGTGTTGTAGGCGATGACGTCATCACATAACGTGTGGGCGAATAGGTGAAGGGAGGGAGGGGAGGGGATATCAGTGTACGGGCGTTCAAATTACTTGATCCGCACGTGTGTGCATATCAATAATATAAACACCAATCAAATAAACTGTACTAATTCATGAGACAAAATATCAAATAAAGTGAATTCTTGTGAATCTTGTTCAGATTTTGAGAGTAAACGACACATTTTTTGTATCAGTCTCTAAGTAATTTCTACAAAATTATGGCAATTATCGTGTACCTAAAAAATGTATGTACAGTAAGAATCGGGTAGAAACGGTAGGACTTCTACCGAGGTACAAAAATTCAGTTATCTTTTAAGTTACAGAAATAATAAATATCTGGTCTGTTTGTCATTAAAAAAAGAAATTTTTGTTCTTTGAAATTGTTTTGTTGAGACAGCGGTTTTCGAAATACTCTACATTAACTATTTTAAACGGCAGCCATTTTAAAAATATACGAAAAACGTTTTTGTTTTTGTACATGGTAAAAGATGTCGTTTATATATATAAAATCCAAATACCACTCACTGACTCACTCATCACGAAATCTCAAAAACCACCAAACAGATTGGAATTAAATTTGGTATAGCTTCCTCTAGGGCCCTGGGTGATCGCTAAGAAAGGTATTAAAAAAATTCAAAATTTCAGGGGGGGGGGGTTGGTGGTCAAAGTTGCTAAAAATCCCCATAAAAAATACATAGTACATAATATATTTATTGATATATTTTTTTTGGTTAGTATACATTTAACTTTGATTTGTCTATCCGTGCAAAGCCTTGTCGGGCCAGCTAGTATCACATATGTATCCACAATTTGCGTTCAATATATCCTACATCCAAAGATATTAAGCATCTCATACAAAAAATGGTAGATAACTGGGAAACGAAGCATCTCCGATCCTATGTTTACATAAACTTTTTTATTTATTTTCACTAGTAAAACACGTCCTGAAAGTTTCTCCGTTCCTTCACCCTATGACTATTAAGGACTGAATCACCCTAGTTGACTGAAATCAACTATTAGGTTGACTAATGTTTTTTGATCGAGAAAGCATGTAAGAAAAAGTAGGTTGAAATTTTCCGGAAATTGCACCTAATAACATCTAAATATTTCGTTTCTACAAAATGTACCTGGCATAATATGAGTCTATAAATAAAGCGTACTTTTTAATTGGATAAAATCAGAACGCAACACAGAGCTTCTTTGGTGACAATATTTAGAAAAAAGCAACATAATAATTGCAAGTACGTTCCCGGCAACTTTTTTGATATTTTGATAAAACAACGATTTAATCGCCAGTACGTTGCGAGCTTGATAATTTATCACGTTAAAACAAGAACGGATTTACCAAAACCAGTTTTACAAGATTTTAGAAACAATTTACCTGAGAAAGGAACGCAAGGAAGTAATATGACGAGTTTAGAAGTTGTATAACATTTCAAAGAATCTGTTATTAACTTTTGAAACTAAAGCTGCATACATTCTTTAGCCGAGTTAGGATTTAATTGTACAAATACCGGGAATCCGATCCTCCTGTTTGTTCTTCTACAATGTTCTGTTTGGCAGAGGTATTGGGTTTGGGAAAATTATACAGGGTAAGTCAAAAGTATGGAATATATATTGAACAAAACGTTATGAAACTTTGCAGATATGCACTTGTCATTTGAAAAAATAGTTTCACGTGTTTTACTTGCTTTTTGCGTGACCTTTGAACGGTTTAGACCAGTGCTGATGCATTTTGTAGTAAAAAAATAATTAATTAACACCATGAGACCTACTGGAAGAGGAGCAAAATATTGTTCAAATGACAGGGGAAATAATTTGGAGTCGACAAAATTTAGAAGGGTGGAACGGGGTGACCTTTTAGGAGTTGAAAGTTCACGGTTTTTCGTGATTTGCAACGAAAGTTGACCTCCCATCGAAAACAGTTAAATAGCAAAGTTGTTAACTTTTGTATCTAACATTTTTTCACATAACTTCAAATTTTCCGGGAAAATCGAAAAAACCAATTTTTCAGTTTATAATTTTTCTCTCGCGCAAATACTAATTTTTTTCCACAAAATTTGGTGAAAATAAAACTTATTATGTTTTAAGCAAGCTGTATTTTGTTTGTAGCGAAATACATATTTTTAAATTTTTTCCGAAAAAAACGATCACATTTTCAACTGAAAAGTTTCACCGATAAAATTCGTCTCTTCAAACTCACCAGGCGCCATTTTTTCCGTAGAAGCGTCTACTTTTAGATTATGTAATAAAAGAGTAGCACTAGTATGGACAAATTTTCCAGAAAACGCGAGAAAATCAAAAATAAATTTTTCAAATTTTTGTTCTAAACTCATATTTATTTATTAAAATTATTGAAATTAACAGTTGAAACTTTCTAGAATATTAATTTCATGTTACCTTAATAGGTGCAAAGAATAAACAATTACATAAATAAGGATTTGATTATGATAAAAGGG
>JAGFPH010001722.1:67060-77841 GCA_018207615.1 Philaenus spumarius
TGTTACATTCTAATATTAGTTTTTCCATCTCCTCTGATGGAGGATGATGATTTATATCATATGGAAAATAAGCCGAACAAACAACTACTTCCCTCATGACTTCATCTATTTTAATCTTAACTTTAACTGCCACTAGGTCATCGGAAAGGAAACCCGCCACCGGCCATGACTCTAACCCTTTTACCATGACCGCCGCACTTGGCCTTCCTTCCCCGCCACCACCATACAACCTATAACCAGTTACGTTTAACCCTTTTATGTTGCCTCCATACAGCCAAGGTTCCTGTATGAGAGCAACATGTACATTAGTCTCAACTAAACAGTGAGAAATCAGCCGTGAGGCCGCTATACTATGTTGTAAATTAGCCTGAATAAAACTAATTTCACTCACCTCTTTGTTCTTGTGGGGTCCAGCGATGGTCTTCTTGTCCCCTGAAGCCAGGGGGTGGTCTGTTCCTATAACGGGAGCGACGGGACCACCAACCATTGCCTGCTCCCCTCCTACTGCTTCCCTCCTTCTTTCTCTTCCTCCTTCCTAGGCTTCTCTCCCAGCGGTGTGAATGCTGCCTGTGCGAAGCCGTAAAAAGGTTTCCATTTGTAGGAGTTCTCCAGTACTCCAGCACTGATAGAATCGATGCTGAGCACAAGGCGGACTCCCTTCATTCCGTCCTCCTTGCGCTCGAAGACCCTCCAGCCCTTTGTATTTAGGCCTTCGTTTCTTCCCAGCATCTGCAGGACCCTCTCAGTAGGTACAGGTGGGCCAGGGAATCAGGCTACCACCTTCTTGTACTGAAGAAGGTCCTCCATCTTCATAACTTTGAGTTTCTTACCCCCGACCTCTCGACCGATGATAATACTCTGCAGCCAATCTGCAGAGCGTTGGTCGGCACAAATACCGATGACAGCTCCTTTAGATAAATAGTTATCCCGGAACTTTGGAACCGCCTCCTCTTCTGGCATGCTAAACATAGCCTCAAAGATGGCTCTCCTCACCCCGTTCAAACTATCATCATCCAGGAGCTTATCCTCTGGATAGGCCTCCGGTACAATAGCCACCCTGATTCCAGGTGTGGTTACCTTGGCGTACGTACCTTTGGTTGTTCTCTTACGAGTAACATCCTCCGGTGTGGTACCCGCTGGTCGTGCCTTTTTCTCCGCTTCGGAGATCAGACCGACACTTTGGATACCCGATGGTCCAGGTTCCGGCGATCTAGGCCGTTTCCTGTCTGACTTGAAGCTAGGGGAGTTCGCTACAAGAGGTCTGGCACCCTGCACCGCCGAGGTGGTCTCTACCCCGTTTCCGGCCGCAGCAGCAGCTTGTTCAGCCGCCCGTGCCTCCCTCCGTTGCCTTCTCTCCCAGCTTGTAGGCTTCCTCTTTTTTTCCCCTTTTTCCACCTTTGAAGAAACCTCCATAGGTGTCTGAACCTCTTCCACCTCTCCACCCTCCTTCGGCCACAGATTGTCAACAGAGACTGTCGGACCCTGTGGCGAGCTTGGGTTTGAAGATGGATATAACAGGGCTGTCTCGTAATTGCTCGAGTCGATCGACATCAACGATCCCTGCGTGTCTTCGTCCTGGGTTAGACCTGCTACCCCAGATTCTTCTTTTTCTTCGTATGAGCTGGGAGACTCTGAAACAAATGGCACGTTAAAAGTTTTTTCCTTTTTGTCATTCATTTCATTATTAGTTGGTTTTTATTGTGTTGCATTTGTTATGTTGTGTGTGTATGAGTAAACAGCATTTCCAACTACTCAAAACTGCTCCATCCGCCCTCAACCACCTATAACCTGCTCCTGTCAGTCCCAGTGGCCTCGGCGGGGCCCCCCGCCCCTGCCTGCATGGTCCCATCCAGTCACCATCTGGCAGTGAAAGCAGAGGCGAGATTTTCGCCAGTTGATAGGGCAGCCAACTCATGCTGGTTAGGCTGAGTCGGGCCCCTGTACTACCTGGCAGCCCGGTGTGCCTTTCCGGTTTTCCCACTGTACTCTCTGGGTACCGACAAAGTGCAGAGGCTCGCTCAGGCAAATGGAAACAGCCCGATCAGTTTTTGTGCTGTGTGACATATCTAAGTTGTCATGGTTTGTGTGGATGCATGCGTATGTGTAAGTGATTGAGTGTATTTCTGAGTTAGGGACTTGGTGGGGTCACTACTCCCAGCGGCTGTACACTACAACCGTCCCTTCCGTGGAAGTTTAGCTCCCAGTCTAGATCCGCCATGTTCAGTATTAGCAGGGCCACCTCGTGCAGGACATGATTCATCACCATGTTTATGGTCACGTCCTTCCTTGCAGAGTTGGACGTAACCCCACGGACGGTCTTGAGTAAAGTGTCCTTGAAGGGTTTGTTAGGCCCAACTCTACTATACTCCTGGTAATGGGACAACCCCATCTCCTTGGCCCCACGGCCCTAGAGGAAGTTACATACCCAATTTCATTCCAATCCGTTCGGTGGTTTTTGAGATTTCGTGACGAGTGAGTCAGTGTCAGCGAGTGTTATTTGAATTTTATACACAGAGTGTCCCCGAACTCTCTGGACCCCTTTCGTGGATATGTTCCTGGGATCCAGACAAACACATTTCACAATATAAACATGGGTCTACGGTGCTTATTTTTACGTCTTTCTGCTGTATGTGTTTTTTTTTTTTAGTCTGTATACCTATTTTTAGCGTAACCTTTTATCACTGTACGAAAAATTAGAAAATTATTTTAAATATTTTTAAAATGGCGGCGGTTTATAATTTTTAATGTCAAATATCTCAAAAACCGCTAACTTTACAAAACAATTACAAGAAACAAAAACGTTTACTTTTTTAATGACAAACACGATGTTTTTTTCATTTTGTCTATAGCTCAAACGGTAACAGAGATATTGACAAAAAAAAGGAAAAATGTATTTCTTGGTAGTTGTCAACAATACCCAGAATTACTCTTGAAAAAAAAATGTTGATGTTATTATGAGCTAAAATAATAAGTTATATGCATAATATTCCGAGCTGATTAAACTAGCAAAAAATAATGAAAAAAGTTCATATATTCATATGTCCGGAAATGGTTCGTTAGAGACTTACAGCTGGCGAAATATTTCACCCGTGTTTCAGTTTACTCACAGAAATGAATCCCTATTGGAATATGTAGGACGTTAATTAAGGTGTAAAATTTAATTTAATTTACGTAAAATGAGCAGATAAACTTAATAAAATAGGTCCCAGTTCTTTAGCTGCAGTAATTGTTGCGATAGTTGACCCAAAACGAAAAAAAAGTTGTTTCAAAAAACATGATTTAGAGGGGTCCTATTTCATCTGCTCATCTTACGTAAGTTAAATTTAATTTTACACCTTAATTAACGCACTACATATTTCAATAGGAATTCGTTTCTGTGCGTAATCTGAAACACGGGTGAAATCTTTCGCCAGCTGTAACTCTCTAAAGAAGCATTTCCAGACCTATGAATATATGAACATTTTTCATTATTTTTTGCTAGTGGAATCAACTTAGAAAGTGATCGGAACATTATGCAAATAACTTATTATTTTAGCTCATAATAACATTAAAATATTTTGTTTCTAGAGTAATTCTGGGTATCGTTGACAACTAACAAGAATTACATTTTTCCTTTTTTTGTCAATATCTCTGTTCTCCTTTGGGCTACGGACAAAATATATATATCTGTTATTATTTGAACTCAGCTATATACTCGATGTGTGTCGTGTGACGAATGGTGCTCACATTGAACACTTGTAGGAAACATTTTTTGAGATGCTCTTTCATTTTATGTATTACCGGGGGCCCCGTTCAACTTTATTTTTTCGACTTGAATTTGACTTCATAATCGACTTTATGAATTTTTGCGCCAGGAAGTTATGCAATACGTCTCTGATACGCAATACACGGCTCCTGGAAGTTATGCAATGGTCATCGCTACGCAATAAACGTATTTAATCTATTTTTATTACTTTATTTTATGAGAAGAAAACTTTTTTTATATAAATAGATAAATTTATTTTTCTTCTTACTGACTCAACAGGGTCTTCTTTCCAACCGCTAATTCTTCCAAGCCCGTTCCCTTGGCAGTGGTTTCGCTAGATAGTAGCTATTCTTATTACTTTATAATTATGAGAAGAAGAAGTAGAAAAATTGTTTACCTAATAGAAAGATTTATAATTTTAAATTAAATGTAATAAATACTACAAAGCCGTAAACTCCTATATTCATTTTGAAGCACCCGATATTACGATCGCATAATTAAATGTTGTTACAGATGACTGATAATTGTAAAACTAAGTATACTAATTAATTCACATAGACATTTTTTCTGCCAGTACTAGCAGAAACAAAACTACGCTTTATATTGGCAAACTAGCTTTCCAGTTGTGTGATTAAACATAACCCTGAAAAGTAAACAAGTACGTGTTTTCTCTATCGTTTAAACGATTTAAATTGAATTAAATGAAATTGTATTGTAATATTTACAATAATAGGAAGTTTTCAACCCCTTCACATTGTTGTAAGTCTACAGGGATTAGTTAGGGGTAGATAAACAAACAAATATCATAATGGTAGCTGAAATGTCAATGAATATAACAATCGGTTTTTTTGGAATTATTGTTGATATTTTACAATATATAAATACCGCAATGTAGTTACTACAACGTTATTTGCAAACGCGGTAACGTTGAGAGTGTGAAATCGTTACGTTAGTTATTTTCGAGCCTTACGTCATTTGTTTCAATCATAGATAACGTTTAGTGCATACTATGTTACCAGCCGAACTCGATTTCAGGACAAACTAGTTCTGCCTAGGCCAAACTAGAATGTCGTAGTGACGCAGGACAAACTGGTTTGGACTAGGACTGATCAGGATTAATATGCTTAGGACAAAAACAAATATGCTTAATACAACTAGTTTGACCTGAAAATGAACCCAATAGTTTTAGGATAAAGCAAGTTGGCCTAGGAAATACCGATCGGAAACAAGCCATGTTCAAGTTAGGTTGGGTTAGGTCCCGTTAGGTTAGGTTTGTGTAGGTTATTTTATGTTAGTTTATTTTACGTTAGGATAGGTTAGGTTAGATTGGGTTAGATCAACGTCCTTGCAGTGCAAGTTAGTGTTCAGAAGACTAAGTAAAAACATGTTATAGACCTAAGGTTATGTTTATTACTAGTACTTACGTCAAGTAGCAATCTTGAGTTTAGTATATTTTAATACTTTATTACAGCTGTTTCGGTATAACATATACCATCATCAGATGAATAAACACATACACACATAACACTGACACACATTACACATAAATAAATATAACATAAAAGTTCAGGTACTGCAGTACAAGTCAAAAAAAAATATATAAAAACTGACTTCCTGATATGACCACATCTTACTAGTGTGGAGGTCAACTATTAAAATACACCGACAAATATCTTTCCAATATTATCTTTTACCCTGGTGCCGTCAGCTCATCGGGGAAACCCGCACGGTCACCATTCTGTTCTTGTAATCGTATACAAATGCAGACAATAAGAGAGAGATCTGAACATAAACTAACATTTTTAGGAAGGGCTGGACTATCGAGTGTTTGAATGCACCCCCTAGAAAACGAAGCATTTCCGAACCTATGTTTATAGGAACTTTTTTCTTAATTTTCACTAGTGGAACAAGTACTGAAAGTTCCTCCGTTACTCCGTGGGACACCCTGTATAAATATATATAGAGAGAGATATTATTTGATTAATTTTTGTAAATACTTTGCCGTGATACGTAGACCATTCAGAGATCGCCTAATTTTTATAAGGACGAGTAACTGAACGTGCTAAGAAACTTCCTTAACTCTAAACAAGACGGATGACAAGTCAATAGTTGACGTTGATTGGATTACTGTAAAAACTTTTCCGATGACAGACGCTTATTTACTGTATTTTCCCCCGTAGCTTCGATACTTCCTAGACACGAAGCTTTAAACGTAGCGTCGTATATTTTCTCCTATACTTTCTCTGCACATTGATCGTAAAAGGAAATTGAACAAAGTTTTTAATACCTGTTGAATGAGGATTGTAAATTTCTCACAATAAAACGATTTCGTATTTTGAACAAAGGTAAGTAATTTTGTTTACTTACGATTTTTTATAAAACACTACAGTTCGGGTGAATATAAATGTCAGTAAATGCTTATTCTATGTTCTAATACTACCTTAACTGCAATAATTGCTATTTTATACATTTTAGGTATTTTAGCCTCCGGAATAGGTTATACGAATATAATTTAGGTACGTACCTAAATTATATTAATAATTGCTAGCTTTTCTACTGGAATTGCATATTATTTCCATAAGAAATAAGAGATATTTCAGTCACTATAATGGTCTGTCATTGAGCACCGATCATCGTCCCCAGAACACATTTTGAGGTGTCACTAAATGTTTAATATATACGTGATCACATTCTAACGGCCGCAATTTGCTTTCTAATTGGACCAAATGTGCTACAGACTTGGGTTTTGTAAATCCCTGACAAGAGTTCGTTATCAAAAATAATCAAACAACCGGAAGCACATTTTTTACTGGAATTAACATTTTTGGAGATCTTTCGTGCTAGAATGAAATTTGTTTGGGGTTTCATCTAAAACAAATATGAGATTATTCTGCACGTTTTGTTTTTTAACAAGACCATATAGTGGGTTTGGGACCCCCAAAATCGACCAAAATATAAAACTCCATTAAAGTTCCCCAACAGTGCATAACAAGCGATTTGGTTCGCTGTGAGCGAAGCGTGAATGATGCAGCACGTGAGACGGGGCTGAGTTGCAAAGAAATGCTACTTATATATTTCGTACACGCAAGCAGTTATTCAGCGTATTCGTGCGTAGATCAATTTTGCAAATAGTGGCAACCCAAAAACATCCTTATAGAAGCTAGACGGATTCACTGACATGAACTATGAGACACTTCCCGTAATCGGCCCCCTCAACCGTATACTTGAATTAAAGCTCTCGACGAGAAACTCTTAGAATAATTGCCATAAGTTAACATTTTTAACTTTGGAAGCCTTTTGGGCAGGAAAGGTTTTTTCGATTTTTCATTTTTTTTCATTTTTCCACTTTGTGCGCATTTATAAGAAAACGGTAAGAGATAGCAAAAAATTTATTTTACAAATGTTGTAGAAAATTAAATTTCAAACCAATAATTTTCTGTCAGATTCTAGAGCCAATCATCCATTTAGCCAATATTCATCCGAGAAGGGAGGCTCTGCCCAACGTCTTTCTACTTATAAAGCTAGGAAGGTTCACTGATTCATTCACTGACATAAACTATGAGTCAGCTACCAAATAAAGCCAGCCATTTTAGGCCGTAGGCCGAGGCGGGGTTCGGAAGCAAAGCGTCCATGGGCAGAGCCCCTAGTATTATATTATTTCTCAAAGTTGTTTTTTTGTCGCTAAGCGATATCTCCCTTAATTTTCCATCAAAATTTATTATTCAGTCATCATTTTAAAGCTTATGTTCCCCGCTATTGACAAAATATAGACAAACCGCTTAAAATTCATGTTTTCGTTACAAAAATTGATTTAAAAAAACTTTTATATTATACTTCATATGGTTCCTAATGAAAGGCACCATCTATTATCAATCTGTTTAACTAGCATGACAGCTTTTAGATTGTTTACGTTCTAAGATTCTATATGAAACCTGTTATTTATAAACCAACGTAATTAACTGAATTAAGTCAACCTGTTAAATCAGGTAAGTGTAAACCTACTCCCTACTCCTAACTAGCGAAATATTCGCGCGGGTCAGCTATTATTAACTTAATGAAGAAAATTCGCTTCACTCACTTCAGCATTTCATCTGCGTGGTCGAAATATTTAGCCTTGAAGGAGAAGTTAAAGCGACCCTTAAACTACTGTACGACCATTCTATTACAATTATAAGACGTAATACAATTTATTCAATAGGAAAAAGGTATTATTTGTTGTTTACTGTAATACCAGCAAATAATAAACAATTAGTTAAAGCAAATTGTTGAAATTTCCAGCATGTACTACCCTATGTAGGTTATGCTTTGAGTATAAGAATTTACTTGTGTTTTTTATTCACTAGATAACATTAACAAATGAATCATTAAAGATATTGACCACATCCCAGCATAACCTTAGTAACGAAATAACAAACTCACGATTTTTAGTCAGTTCTACAAAATAAGACAGGTATAAGTGGAAAGGTTTCATGTAAGCTGTGGAGTATGGATGCGCAGTGGGTCTAGACGTCAATAAGGTGGTGGGGGAAGCGGCCGTCTCGATCTGTTTCGAGTGTTGTTAGGCTCCTGTTTCCCCTACAATGTCTCTGTCAGTCCCCACGCGGCCTCAAACTGCAACCTTGTACCTCCCCTCACGCGCTGGTTACAGCTCACATGAAACCTGACGAGTTATAACAGCTTAACAAAGACTAAGGGAAAAAGTAAGAAGTGGTTGGATGCCTTTAGTTTTTCCAATCATTATCCTTCTTTTGGTGTAAGATTTGTTCAATAATGTTAATTTTAAGATTCTCTATCACAAAGAAAGTAGTAGGAATTTCAATTCATTAAAAATTTTAGAGGTTAAGAGATTTGTAACTGCACCAACCTTGTACTCAATGTGGTAGAATTCATGTCAAACTCAGCCTTGCTCCATTGCCTGCCCTATGACCATTGTCTCCCACGCCCGTCCACAACCATTCCCTTTACTTTTGTTTGTTAGCCGAGTAACTCTTTAATATTTATATGCCATTTTTTTTTTCCTTAGTCCGTGTTAAGCTGCCATGTCAATGCCGTCGCTGGTGAAACATGGTTGGTAATACCATTGTATTTGGATAACCTAATAGAACTCCGATCCAATGCAATATTTTGTTCCACTGGAAATTCGACGATAGTGGCGTTATCTTTTGGTGAAACGATGGAAGATGTGTGAAACACCAATGCTCCCAAAGATTTCTCCCTAGCGCTACCTCGCGGCGCGATCATACACTATTTTCGCGACAACCTTTTTTTGGCACACAGCGCCCGTATGCATGCATTGTCTTTTTTATTATTACGATCTGTGGTAATACGCCGTAAATGTTTCAGAATTAACTTAAAATTGTGTTTGTTTTCCCGTTAAAATTGAGCTCTACCAAGTGCCTTCGGTCAATAGTGTAAATCGTATAACCTTTTTTAGCGAATTTCCATTGGAAAAATAAGCTGTTGCAGTGGCCCTTATGGTAAGACCCAAGGTCGGGAATAGCAAATGAGCACCGATTATGGTCCACAGAACACGTTTTGGGGTGTCATTAAAAATCATATGTGTATATGTGTTCGCACTCTAGTACATTAAGTCCGATTTGGTTCAAATTTGGTACACATGTTGGTCGTCAATGTTGCTCGGACTAGTTTGTTAGCCTACAAAATCCAACAATCGGAAGCACGTTTTTTGACCGGAAGTAACTCTTTTTTTAGATTTTTCCTACGAGAATGAATTTGTTTTTGAGTTTTTTTCTACAAATTTAAATGCAGTATGTTATTCTGCACATTTTGTTTTTTTTACGCGACCTTATAGGTTGCTTGGTTCCCCTAAAATCAATCAAAACGTAAAATACCATAGAAGTACCCGGTTCAAAGCCATGTGGTGGATTCTATCATTGTATTTGGATAACCTAATAGAACTCCGATCCAATGCAATATTTTGTTCCACTGGAAATTCGACTTTTTTGGCGCTATCTATTGGGGAAACGAAGGAAGCTGGTTGGAAACACCAATGCTTACAATGCTTTCTCCCTAGCGCTACCTCGCGGCGCGATCATGTACTATTTTCGCGAACACCTTTTTTCCGGCACACAACCCCCGTATGGATGCAAGATATATTTATTATTTATTCATGATCTATGATTCTACCGTAGTGTTGGCGTGAGAAGCACGCAATGCATCGTGCAATGAAGATACTCCCAATAAGGTGGTTGGCGTGCGAAGCACGCAATGTTTTGACAGTTGAAGATACTCCCAAACGTCGGAATGGCTTGCTAACTGTTTTGCAGCTATTTAGCAACGACGTGAATAGACCTATTTCCCAAATTGTTGGTTAAAACCTTGAAACATATGGCCTATAAACTTAATTTTGTAAATTTGCTCAACTCACGTCAGAGGTTCAGCTGCGTGGTCGAATTATTTTCATTGGTCAGAGCCATTATAATGCAAGGAATCGAACCTGCAATTCCTAAGATCCTGAGAAGAGCGCTAAACTTACCTTAACCAAATACGGCACACCTCTAGCGACGTCATGCCTCGACAGTTGAACGTTTGTCTAAATCTTAAATGTAATATATCAACGTCAAAATGTAATGATTGGCGTGTTAAATGAAATGAACATTACTTAATATTATCTGAATGCGAAATACATAATACCGTGCACATCTTCCAATAGCATGACAACTCGTGGGTGTCAACCGTGTTTTTAACCGATTACAATAGTATAAATGGAAGGATATATCAGATATCGGCGTGAATCCTGGCACTTGGCCTCGCCTTGCCGTGATGGGCCGGGGGTGTGGGGAAAGGACGTAAGTGGAGGGAACCGGAGTTTTGCCTACGGGAGTCAGGTAGATGGGGGGGATGCCGTCTGCAACCTCTTGGTGCGGAGATTGGCCTATGGTGGGGGCGGGAGAAAGAGAGTGTGAGGGAGGGAGAGAGACACCGTTTCTTGTAGTGATTATTAAAGAGCATCCACCTTTCTCGTAATTATAATACGACGAAATATTATAATTATACAAATATTATAATCATACTG
>JAGFPH010001722.1:77851-95392 GCA_018207615.1 Philaenus spumarius
TTTTTTTTTTAATTCTAATTATATAAAGTGATAATACGGTACCTGTAAAGTGATAATTTTTGTACCTGGCAGAATTCTTTCTTTTATAATCGCTAGAAGAGTCTCTTTGTCTCTCTCTCTTTTCCTCCCCCTCTCGCGCCCACCCCCAACCGTAGGCGAAACTCCACAATATGAGGAATTCGCGGATGGGGACCCTTTCTACCTGATACCCGTAGGCAAAACTCCTACACTCGTAAGTGGAGAAATATTTTTTTCCCACACCGCATATTAATGTGACTCATCCTTAACACGTTCACTGCTACGAAAATTTCGTATTTCCTAAGCTAGGAGCTGATCTTTTATATTTTATATTTATAGCCTAAATGAGTAGAAATTGCTTTATTTTTTATTTTTGAACCTTTCTACGTAATAATCAGTAATATTTTAAAGCGGACGCACATGTGCGTCCGTAGAACAGAGGCTTAAAGTTCGCGTGTGAAGCACGCAATGCTCTGTGTATTGAAAATTCATCCAATACGATGGTTGGCGTGCGAAGCACGCAATGCATTGTTTATTGAAAATACACCCATAAGGGGGCTGGCGTGCGAAGCACTCACTGCTCTGTATATTGAAAATTCTCCCAATACGGGAGTTGTGCGAAGCACGGAATGCAATGTGTATTGACAATACTCCCAATAAGGGGGCTGGCGTGCGAAGCACGAAATGCACTGTGCGTCGGCCGCTTCCATAGTGTTCAGTGTCAAGCTCACATGTGCGTCTTTAACAGTGAACGTGTTAAACAGAGATGTACCGAGTACTGATGTTTTAGTCAGGTTAGTAGCAGTTTGCTCAAGTGCCCGCCGGTACGTAGGCTGCGTCAGGAGTGTATAAGTTACAAGAAAAGTAGATTCTCCAGTAAAAGTTGACTCTGCCAAAGTAAAGTCGGCTCGTACTGGTCTTTTCGGTAAAAGTTTATTAAAAGCGAACAATTATGAATGTTTATTAACATTTATTAGTCAGAGTTGACTACCTAGGGAAAGTACACCCTTACTGACTTGAGTTAGCAAGGGTTTCCTTTTTGCAAGGAAACGGTCTACTGAAAACAAATGAGAAAGCAAATCTTCATAACACAAAGATAAACAATATTCATCATTTACTACAGCAAAGTAAAGATTTGTGACATTTGAGTTGCAGAGCACATCTTTCTTCTTACATATGCACTTCTTGGATTTGCATTTAGTGTTGCAAGAGCAATAGAAACTTCTTTGTCCACTTCCAAGTGATTGTGATGTTGCAACAGTCCTCACAGCTTTGTTTTATCCATAGGTTTATTTACCTGAATCCTTGGTCGCTATTGCACTACAACAAATAGACGAGTAATGGCGGCTGCCTGGCGGGGCTAATCAAAACAAAGATATGCGCGCGCAGTTACATGTGGATAGCATCATCTCTGAATCAACGTTTACTAAACCACAGCAGGCATGGTTATACTCTTCCTAGGAAAAGTTGATCTGTTTATTTTCAATCAACTTTTACTGATACTTTTAGTACAAGTTTACTCTTCCTAGGCAGAATCAACTCTCAATAAAAATCTACTTTTCCTCTAATATAACATATAATAATAATAATAATAACAATAACAATAATAATTTTATTTCCTAATCTTGCATTAAAATTTTCCTTACATTTTTGGAAATTATATCAACTACCGCAACCAGTTTTAGGTAATTGGTTTGTAATAAAAAACAAAAACATCTAAATCAACTCCTATAAAAGCGAGTGTGAGTGCGAGCTTAGGTGGAGTAACATTTAAAGAAGACATAATTCGTTTAACTTAATAATATAACAGCTGATTTCACCCATCATCTGTAATACGCAAACAAAACCTAGCGTAGATTATACTTTGGGGTTATGTTTACAACTTCAATCAATAATATAACTTTCTTTGAATATATATAATAATATACATAAAACACAAAATCTTAACAAACATTCCTACAGTTTTATAGTCCTTATAATTGTACACATTTACCGAGTTAAAAATCCCCGTCTGCACAGTTAGGTAGGCCTAGATAAATTGTGTTGTTTAAATAGTATTTTGTATAAATGGTGTATTTCTGATGTGCATCTAATTAATTCGCCTGTGATTTTTCACGGGGATTTACTATTATACAAAATAAATTAGTCAGTTCTCCAATAATAACCGATTAATCCGTTGCCACTGCAGCTTTGTGTGATTCGCTGTATCACTACTTACAATAAAAACATAATACTAGTAATAAAATTAACATTTTGACATATACTAAAATAAGAATAAAAATTTTACAAGGTACAGACAAAAATACAGATGAGGTGCCATGCATGTATGAGAAGAAGACCAAGATCAGAATCCTCCTCAACTCCACAAAAGCATCAACAAAGAGATCCGTTCAGTTCCTCCTCATCATTCGTACACTCTAAGTAAATCTTCAATGACACTGAACGTAAACAGCCAATCTTTCACTTTCCTCAGGTAATTATATAATTTACTAATTTACGTCAGCTGACGCGGAACATTATCCGCAATAGCATAGTATTTCAACCCGAAACGAAATAAAAAGTAAGTTATGTAGGCCTACATAGGCTTGGACGTACAAACATCATAAATTTTTCGAGTGAATTATTATAATAATTAGATAAGGCAGGAGAACCGCTGACGTGAGTTGGGTGAATTTACAAATTTTAGTTTATATGTATTGTGGTTTCAACCAACTTTTTGGGAAATTGGTATACTCATGACGGCACTGAATAGCTGCCTGCATGCACGGAATATATTACTAGAATTTCTTTGCACCTCAGTCTCGAGCCCCGGTAACGTGATCTTTCACTCCACCTCGACTTTGCGGGCTTAGATTATGGAACGTTTGCTTCGCGAGTTTACATCCCGGCTGGCGGCCTCGGATCAACAGCTGATTCAACGGTCAAATTTCCCGTGTGGATTTTAACCTGGTACTTTTATTTCGATATATTTTGGGAAAACCAGCCAGGCTATAAAGTAGTGTAAAAAAACAAAATGCCCAGAATAATCTCCTATATTTATATTTTTAGATAAAAGACCTAAGATAATGTTTCCTGTAAAAACATGTGCTTACGGTGGTTGGATTTTTTGGCTAACAAACTCATCTGAGCGACTTAGAAAACCAACGTTTATACTAAATGTGTACCGATTCGGACGAAAATACGGCCGTTAGGCTAACAACAGACGGGACACTGGTAGCGGTCGGTGTCCGTGATCGGTGGCCGACTCGAACACTGCAGAGACACCGGTGTCTCTGACGTCACAGCTACTTTCTATTTATTTTCGAAACATTCAGAATGTTCATAGTTCCTTTCGGTAGGCTTTGGCTATATAATTTATAAATGTACAGAAGACTTCATTGCAGCAATGTTTTTTTTTTCAAAGTTTTATTAGAATAATCATAGCTTGTTACGTCCCACAAACAAGGTCGATTGCGAATAATTTCTATAAATGACTAGGTGTAAAAATTTTCTACTGACATTTTTATATTAAATACCACTTAATAACTGTTGTAAATTTGTAAAAATATAAATGATAGGCCTAATTAAAATTTAAAAAAGTAAAAATGTGTGCGGTCGTGGGACCCCCGCCAGGAACGAAGTTTACCGTGCCTTTTCTTCAATTCTTTTACCCGCCTTAACGGCAACATACAAACATAATTTTAATCTTTCAATTGCCGTTTATTATAAGATTGTTTTTAGTACAAATATTTACTGTTTCCATACGTTAAATTTTATTATAATAAAGTTGTAGAATTAAATATAACTTCAACGCCAAGATGGTAGGCCTAAACACAGTTAAATTTCCATTCATTGTCAATACATTTAATAAACATAAAATTTTGCTTCTTCAGTTCCTAACCTAAAGTTATTGTGTATGTTTAATTTATTTTACCTGTCTTAACGGCAACATACATACAATAATTTTAGGTTAGGCCCAGGCTTAAAATTACTTTCTAGGCCTAACCTAAAATTATTGTATGTATGTTGCCGTTAAGGCAGGTAAAATAAATTAAATATACGCACAATAATTTCAAGTTAGGCCTAGACTGATGAACGAACATTTTATGTTTATCGCTTATGTGTTTATTTTATGTATTTCAGCGCTTGACGATAATATCTGAACTACGATTACACTGTTGGAATTTCTTAATTTTTAAATGGTGGCGCGCTACTAGTGTCTCGTCTGACAGCCATAGGTCAAATGAATGCCCTTGCGGAATCCCGTACACTGTCCGGTGTCCCAGCCTCTCGGAAGAGACACCGTAGAGCCACTGAATCTGGTAGCGCTCTAGTCAGTGTCTCGTCTGTTGACACACATTTAATTGGTAGTACATTTAGTGTCCCGTACACTAGTGTACCGTTCACCAGTGTCTCGTCTGTTGTTAGCCTTAGAGTGCGAACACACACACACACCCACACATGTATATATATATATATATACCAGGTGTTCCCCTTCCGGAAAGTAGAAAATGAAAATTTTGGAATGTCTTCGGATGGTTAGTAACTACGACAACCCTATCCAAAATGTCGGTTATGTTATCAACAAATGTTCTGACTAGACAAAACAAGTAATTTTCCTCCTTGAAAAGGGAATTGCTGTTGAACGCTTGTTTAACTGGGAACTATTAATCGAAAGGCATTTGAAAGTCCCTTTTCTTCTTCTTTAAAGACAACATTTTTTATATTTTAAACTATTGCCAAATTTGGTGAGGCTCTATTAATTTTTAGAAAAAAAGTTTTTTGCTAGCAACTTCGGATAGAGTTGTTGTACCTTACTTTGCTTGGTTCGCAATGTTTGTGATTTAAGGGTCTGCTGTAGTGGCGGCCATCTTGGATTTGTATCCCATAAGAGCAATGTTAAATTTCAAACCTTTTCATTTTGCATTTTAGATTTGTTTTAAATGCTTTTCTTTTGTAATGTAATTGACATTTTGTAAGTACAAAGTTTGAATTTTTTTCCTAACACAATAAAAAATTAATAATTAAAAGTTATTTGCAAGCCAGATCCGAAATTTTATAAAAAATATTCAGTTTTTTTCAGCATTTAATTACAAAAGATGGATTTATAAAATGGTTTGAAATGAGGCAATGTCAAAGCGCTCAGCTGAAAGAAATTGCACTGTTTAGATGCGAAACGCTTGCGTTTCCAGTTGTTTTTTGTTTACTGGAGCAGACCCTTAAAGACAAAAATGTGTTAAAGGCCATATGTTTAAATTTTAAAATTTTGAGTTACCCTCCCCCCAGCCACAGGATCTCTCCAGGGGGAGAAGGAGTGGTCTTGAAAGTTTGTAAAAGTAGAGACCAACCATCCAAAGACATTCCCAAATTTTCATCTTTCTACTTCCCTTTGTCTAAAAGTTACTGAAATTGTCCCATACTTTTGCAACACCTTATATACAATGTTCAATGACACCCCTAAACGTGTTCTGAGGACCATGATCGGTGCTCATTGACCACTCGCAACCTTAGGTCTCACCATAATAGTCCCTGCTCATCTTTCCTATAGAAATTCGCTAATAATTTTCAGTTTTACTTTTTAGGTTTTGTTAGTAGTAGCCCATATCATGCAGGTTGTGTGTAATATTTATTACAACTTTAGATAAATCGTATACAATCATAATAATAAACACTATAATTTATACCTTTAATACAATTTTATATTTTACCTTTAATGATTAACAACACACATTTGATAAATACCTTTTTTTGCGTTTCTGCTCAAAGTCCTTTTTTAGTCACGGTTAATCTGATGACGCGTTTCGCCTATTCTTCAGGCATTAACGAATTTATGGCATATATACAATGCTTGTCAACAACGAAAAAACACTATGACATTTAAAATCATATGTACACACAACACAAAAGATTCGGTCTACATTTAACTACGATAGCCGCACACGTGCACAACGGTCGAACTTAGCGTCACTATAACTCGTGGTTATCTAATGTTCGGGTCGGAGTACAGTTATGGAGGGGAGAGGTCAGTTCTAATAATGATATCAAATATTGCGTTAGATTGAAAGTGTGTTTTTTCATTCAATAATAACGCGGAGTCGTCTATATTCGATAATGCCTGAAAAATAGGCGAAACGCGTCATCAGATTAACCGTGACCAAAAAGGAATGTGAGCAGAAACACAAAATAATTCGACCACGCAGCTGGACCGCTGACGTGAGTTCAGCAAATTTCCAAAATTAAGTTTATAGGCCTATGTTTTAGAGTTTCAACCAACAATTTGGGAAATAGGTCTACTCACGAAGGCGTTGAACAGCTGTCTGTGTGTACGTAATATATTAGTAGAATTTGTTTGCACCTAGTGGCCTCGCGAGTTTGCACCACTTGGCTTCGAATCGGGTATTTGTATGGTAATTTACGTTTTGGTCGATTTTGGGGGAACCAAGCGAGCTATAAGGTCGCATAAAAAAACAAAATGTGCAGAATAACATCCTACATTTATATTTTTTAGAAATTTAGAAAAAACTTTTAAAAAAATTCATTCTCGTAGTAAAAATTTCAAAAAACAGTTACTTCCGGTCAAAAAACGTACTTCCGGTTGTTGGATTTTTTTGGCTAACGAACTCATTCGATCGACGTAGACAACCAACATGTGTACCAAATTTGAACCAAATCGGACTTAAAATGCGGCCGCTAGAGGGCGAACACGTATAAATATGTAAATATATATATGGATTTTAATGACACCCCAAAACGTGTTCTGGGGACCATGATCGGTGCTCATTTGCTACTCCCGACCTTGGGTCTCCCCACAAGGGCCACTGCAATAGCTCATTTTTCCTATGGAAATTCGCTAAAAAGGTATTTATTTATATAATATTCCAGTCCATCAAAGCAAACTATAACATATTATGAATACACATTTATTTAAAAGACAGCATACAACCTACGTATGAAGGAACCTAGGAAGTTGGAAGATTTCATCTAAATCAGCTGAGAGTTATGTTTTTAATGTATCATCTTTCGACATGTTTGGTAGCGTTTGCTCTGCGATTGTGTTGCAAAATGTGTCCGCCGTCAGACACCCAAGGAAAGCGCCGCCTGTGTATAGGCTTACATAATTAGCTAGGCGTAGACCCTGCAATGCAGTTCGCTTCCCCTTTCAACAAACACTCGCTTTTGAATAATCTACGATGAAATTTGTAAACTGTTTATTCCGTGCTATAATACACAAAACGTTTTCCGCATCAAAGAGGGAAAACAAACTGCGGTGATTCGGGTCTAGACACACATTAAATATATGTCCGTTTTATATTATTAGAGAATTACCATAAGGAAAATGAGCTATCGCAGTGACCCTTACGGTGAGACTTTAGTACAAGAATAGAAAATGAGCACCGATCATGATTCCCTGAACACATTTTTGGGTGTCAATACAAACTGTATATATACATGTATATAAGTGTTCGCACTCTAACGGCCGCATTTTACTTCCGATTTGATCCAAATTTGGTACACACGTTGGTTGTCCACGTGGCTCGGACTTCCAACAACCAGAAGAAGTAATTTTGTGTGGTTTTTCGTGCAAAAATTTAACTTTTTGTAGTTTTATGTAAACATATAAAAATATGAGGTTATTCTAAATAAACGGTACCAGAAACTGGCACATACTTTCTGACAAACATATTTAAATTATTAAACAGATTCAGTGTGACTTCATAATTGTATTAAAGTAGGAGAGGGGATACATTAAAGTATTAGAGTAACTAATAAATATAATTGTTATTAGCTAGAGAGAAAACTATTCGATCAATTTCGAACAAATTTGCACCAAACGTGTCAATTAAGAGCCCGTCTCAAATTAAGTAGAGGCAAGGAGGATGGGTAATTAGGGTCGGTCGCAACCGTCATAAAACTGACCCTTATTAATGCCGCCTGAGTGAACCTGTAGCAAGCTATAGTATAAAATTGCAATTCTGTATGTCTTAAGTGAAAATGAAAAAACTATATCATATTTCGTTTCATGACACTTTCCAGATAATTTTGATACCAAATTTGATTACATTTGGCCAACTTTGAGCTGTACTAGCATTATAAACTTTCTTAGTTGAATTAACATTACTAATATGGTTTACAACAATAAATCCACAAAAATGTACTAGAGAAGTTCATATTTAAAAAATTTATAAATAATCATTATTTGAGAAAAAATTATTGTCATTTGGAGAAGGAAATATTTGAGGGAGATCCGAAAATATCGACTTGAAGAAAAACAGATTTTTAACTGGACGAGACATTTTTAAACGCAGGACACTCTAGAGACAACGGGACTAAAAACGTTCCAGGACGACTAGGACCTTTGATTGTTGTTCATATTGGAAATGAGCATGGGTTTCTCAAGAAAGCAAGTGATGGTACAAGTCAAAAGGACGTGAGGCTGATTTTTCAAGGAAAAAAACAAAAAGCGTCTTGGAGGGGTAGACTATCACGAAGAAATGAATTCTGTTTGTTTTGAAATTTGCTTTGAGAAAAGAATTCCTGTGTTTGTATTTAAGATTTTTGAATTACCCTCTCAACCCCCCATTTTGGGGTAAGGGGTGAAATGGTCATTTACACCAAATCGCATCTCCCTGTGACATATAGAGATAAACCGAAACTCGTTTATTTATTTATACTTGTTCGAAAGTTAGGAGGGGGGGAGAATTATTTGTTTGGACACCTGTTAACATTTTTAATGACACCCCAAAATTTGTTCTGGGGTCTATGATCGGTGCTCATTGATCACTCCTGACCTTAGGTCACCCCGTAAGAGTCCCTGCAATTCCCCCTATGTAAATTCCGACTAACAAACGAGACACAATAACAGCCAAACTTGCAGTAAACAATCTCACATGCTCACAATACACAAACTGTAGTCCAATGCACAGATTTATACCCTTGTTATTCAACTCCTTATCGACTTTTGTTTAGACGTATAATCTGTTCGGTATGGAAATAGTTTGGAGCTATAAATAAAGGCGCCGTGGTAATCCCGAGACAATATGGCGACGGGCTGTGACGTCACAGGCGTCCAAACACCCCTTAACACAAACATTTACAGACTATTTTAAAATAATTATGTAAAAAATAATGTGTAAAATATAGGTATAGGATTTATCTTGTATTGCTAACTAGGGAATTTCACTGCGGGCTTCGCTCTGCTCGCGATATAACTTTATTAATTTGTAATGATACACTCAAAAAAGCTGCACATATTTTGGTTTATTCAAACTGTATTACTTAAAAACCGGTTGTATGACTTATTCAAGGGTAGCATTATTATAACATAGTTCATGTCAAACCATTAATGAAATATATTATTATACAGGGTGAATTAGGGGGAAATGGAAAAACGTTCAGGACGTGTTCTACTAGTGAAAATAAAGAAAAACGTTCATATAGACATAGGTTCGGAAATGCTTCGTTTTCCGATTATCCACCATTTATTTTATTTACAAAATACTTAATATATTTGGATGTAGGATAAATTTGTATACTATGAACAACCACCAAGATACAAAATGGTTGGTAGTTGTCCATAATCAACTCCGTGAGTACGTGAGTAACATATAATAATATAACAGCTGATTACACCCATCATCTGTAATACTTAAACAAACCGAGTGTAGCCTATTATAGCCTATATACTTTGGGGTTATTTTTGCAATTTCAATCATTATAATTTCTTATGAAGTTGATTTTCTTATATGAGTTATCCCTAGAACTAATGTATGTTATAATACGTTATAATATTTGCCTTGAGGTTATAAACTGTATATAAATACAACCTTTTATCATCAAAATATTCGTTTGTACAAATTTAAAGAAGAAATACCTATTCGTTTAACATCGGAAACATTCGTACATCTTCGTATAACATATATACATATTCGATTATTAATTTCTTCACGCTAATATTAATAACTTCTAAATCATTTGATCTATCCATATGAAATAAAAAGCAATTAAAAGACAATACTTTTATCTTTCTTTAAATATATAATAACATGCATAATACAAATTTTTTACAAATATTCATACAGTTTTATAATCCTTGTAATTGTACACATTTACCGAGTTAAAAATCCCCCGTCAGCACAGTTAGGCAGACCTAGATAAAGTGTATTGTTTTTAATTAGTATTTTGTATAAATGATGTATTTCTGATGTGTAATTAATCCGCATGTGATTCACAGGGGTTTACTGGTATATAACATTTTTAGCTTTTAGCCAATAACTAGGTTATCTTTTAAGTTATAGAAATAACAAAAATCCGTTATGTTGGCATTAAAAAAAGGGAAATGGTTTGTTCTTTAAATTTATTTGATTAAGTTATCGGTTTTCGAGATATTTTATATTAAAAATTTTAAACAGCCGCCGTTATGAAAATATATGAAAAAACGTTTTGGTGTTATGTACATTTGAGATACCAAATATGCGTTAAAAATTTGCGTTAAATATATTTGCTACATCCAAAGATATAAACTATTTTGGAAAAAAAACAAAATGGCGGATGGATGGAAAACCAAGCATTTCCGAACCTATGTTTCCATAAACTTTTTTCTTTCTTTATTTTCACTATAGACCGGGCAAAGTACTGAACAATAAATAAATGTTTACCTACAGCTCCGATTTGGATGCAGTTTTCTGTTTCGTGTTGAGAAAAATACCTGGAAAAAAGTCTACATATGACCAATTTCGGGAGAAAGCGGAAATGCATCACGGGCGCATAAAGTGCATCTAAAAGTGCATAATTTTTTTTAAACCTTCAAAAGTGGATGAAAAGCCGTGAAAGTCGGTATTGGGTTTTTGGGGGCGCTGATCTAACTTCTGACGATGTGAAACATCTGGTGGGGGTCTCTAAGTTAGCAAAGGGGGGAAATTTGTGAAGTTGCGATAGAGACTTGAAAAATTTCTCTCGGGTGTTTTTGGGGGCGCTGATTTCATTTCAGACCATGCTAAATGCCCCCCGGTCTACCGGAGGGCTATGGGGCGACATTTTTAAAGATGCGACAGACTTAAAAATTGCCTCTCGGGGGTTTTTGGTGGCGCTGATTTCAATTCTGACCATGAAGAAAGGGTTTTCATTTTCTAAAAAAAAACGGCTCTAACGATTTTGATATAAATTTAGCTTATTTTTAGCCCTTAATCCTACCATATGCAAAAAAAACGCATCTTTCTAAAAATTCTCGTTTAGCTAATAATAATAACTGATTTTTGGGGGTTTTGGCCGAAAAGGGGGTTGTTTTACAAAATTTGTGCATCTATACAGGCCTAATTGACGTGTTCGGTGCAAATGTTTTCGAAATCGATCGAATAGTTTTCTCTCTAGTTAATAATAATAATATTTATTATTTAATCTCCTACTTTAATATCATTTCTCCTACCCCTCCTACAACTATGAAGTTACAGTGAATCTGTTTAATAATTTAAATATGTTTGTGAGAAAGTGTGTGCCAGTTTCTGGTACCGTTGATTTTATATTTAAGTGTATAAAGGTTGTGTGTGTTTATTGGAAACTCGGTTGGCTGAAGCTCGATCAACTTTTTCTTTGAATTTTATTTTATGTATGAATACATGATTGTTTTAAAACCACCCGCACTGGTTTTATTTATTACCTCGGGGTTTCCATTAATGTTTTTGCTGTATTTTGTGAAAATTTACAATTATTATTTTAATTTAGTTTGTAAAAATGTAATGAATTTCCATAGGAAAGATGAGTTATTGCAGTGCTAGTTATGGTGAGACCTAAGGTTGGGAGTAGGAAATAAGCACCGATCATGGTCCCCAGAACACGTTTTGGGGCGGCATTAAAAATATTATATATTAGAGGGCTCCACCCCCTGCTCGCTTCGCTCGCCAACCCCCGCGTCGAAGCAAATGCAAACAGGTTATTTTATATAAGTAGGCCCTAATATTAAATTCTAAATATGTCTTATTTATTTTAATTAGGATGTAACATAGTGGTTCCTTAATTTATTAACGGTTTATTCTCTAGTTTTAAAGGAAAAAGATAATTCAGCTCACTAACTTTAAGGGAAATATAACAAATAATGTTTATTGTTTTAGGTGTTGTTATCACATTTTCATCCCTTAGTAGCACGCGACAAAATGCAAATCTAGGTTACTTTTTCTAAGTATCTTGTAAAAATTAAATGTAAAAAATGTCAGCTCTCTAGCTTTAAGCAAAGTACAACCATTAATATGTATTGTTTTAACCCTTATATCAAAATTAATTCTAGCCTATTACTAGCCTGTTACTCAAGAGTATTGTAGTTTTTTATTAGTAAAACTATTTTTCCAATCGGATCAGTAGTTCCAAAGATTCCCCCTACATACAAACAAATAAAATAAGAAATTTTACCTCTTTATAATATTAGTATAGGTAATCCCAAAGCAAAGATGGTAAATAATGTTAAATGTTCAAATCAAATTATTTCATATATTTTATAACAGCAGTTATAATAAAGGTTAAAAGAACCAGCAAGGTTCATGTCTACACTTTAATAAAAACCTAACATAAAAGTTAGAAATTTAATAATTGCTTCAAAGTTTGAAATCAGCTGCTTCATCTGTTATTTTATTCAACTGGTTGCTATGGCAATAAATGTAAATACATGTGATGATTCATCAGTCTAGGCATAAGATTTTTTCCGACTAAATTTACAAATATTGAAATAAAAAATGCTTTTATCAAAATGAATTCTAGCCTATGTTACTCAGGGATTTTTTACTAATAAAACTATTTTTTCAGTCGGTTTCGTAGTTCCTGAGACTACCTCCTACGTACAAACGAACAAACAAATTTTACCTCTTTATAATATTAGCATAGACTAGATTTTCAACTAATACTACTTTTCAATTTTATGATTCGTTTTTGACCAAGTAATGTTCCGGTCGTCTGAGTCGATTGGTGCCAGCAATAGGAACGGCGTACTCACAAATGTATTCATACAGGGTGAGTTTAGAAACTCACAATGTATATTTTAGGTATTTTACTAGGAAACATCTTCATCAATGAATAAAATTATCCGCGTGTTTATCTCAAAAGGTTGTCTTTCTTGATATAATAATTAATTGCGGTTTAAAAGTTAGATAAATAAACTTAGTTCGAAAATACCATCATCTGCTACACTAGTAAATTTGTCAACTCATACTACTTGTACTAAATTATTCCTAAATTACTATGCAACATCCACGGCTTCGGAGATATATTTTGTTTCTTCAGAAAACAATATTATTAAGTAGGGTTATACTTATCTTCTTCTTGCAACAAATATGATATGTTTAGGAACTATTTTTGTTCACTCCTTACAAATATTATAAGTTAAAAAATATTAGTCTAGACTTATTAGTCTAGCAAAACTGTACTGGTAACTACGCTTTTCTCCACTCATAATTTTATTAGAAGTCTAATAAAACTAGTCTATTGCAAAAAAAAACTATTATAATGTTAGTTGTTAATAAAAGTTACAAGAACCAGCAAGGTTCAGGTCTACACTTTAATAAAAACCTAACCTAAAAGTTAGAACTGCAAATAATTGTTTCAAAGTTTGAAATCAGTTGTGTTAATGGAAATCAGTTGTTAGAGCAAACAGCTGTTTTATAATATATTATTTTATTCAATTGGTTGCTATGCTAATGAATGTATACATTCAAGAAATGTGTTGCATCATTAGTATAGGCCTAACCTAAGATTTTCGTCCGACTAAATTTACAAATATTGAAATAAAAATGTTTTTTATCAAAATTAATTATACTATGTTACTCAGGGATAGTGTAGCTTTGTATTAGTAAAAATATTTTTCCATCAGTTCAGTAGTTCCAGAGATTACCCCCTACATACAAACAAAAAATTTTACCTCTTTATAATATTAGTATAGATAAATTACTTATAAAGACTCATATTTATAAGAGGCCAGGGGAAAACCCCTGTGTGCTCCTCACGCCAACCCCGTTGGAACCTTTTGTACACGTAATTGTGTTATGTTTTCTTTATAATAAAGGCAAGGATTTAATAGTAACCCCAAAGCTTAGATGGTAAATAATGTTAAATGTTCAAATCAAATTATTTCGTATATTTTATATCAGTTATAATAAAATTTACAAGAACCGGCAAGGTTCAGGTCTACACTTTAATAAAAACCTAACCTAAAAGTTAGAAATGCAAATAATTGTTTCAAAGTTTGAAATCAGTTGTTAATGGAAATCAGTTGTTAGAGCAAACAGCTGTTTTATAATTTATTATTTTATTCAATTGGTTGCTATGCTAATGAATGTATACATTCAAGAAATGTGTTGCACCATTAGTATAGGCCTAACCTAAGATTTTCTTCCGACTAAAATTACAAATATTGAAATAAAAATGTTTTTTATCAAAATTAATTATACTATGTTACTCAGGAATAGTGTAGCTTTTTATTAGTAAAACTATGTTTTCAATCGGTTCAGTACTTCCAGAGATTACCCCCAACATACAAACAAACAAATTTTACCTCTTTATAATATTAGTATAGATAAATTACTTATAAAGACTCATATTTATAAGAGACTAGGGGAAAACCCTGTGTGCTCCGCACGCCAACCCCGTTGGAACCTTTTGTACACACAATCGTGTTATGTTTTCTTTATAACAAAGGTGTAGGATTAATAATAACCTCTAAACCCAAATGGTAAATAATTTTAAATGTTCAAATCAAATTATTTCGTATATTTTATAACAGCAGTTATAGTAAACGTTACAAGAACCAGCAAGGTTCAGGTCTACACTTTAATAAAAACGTAACCTAAAAGTTATAAATAAAAATAATTGCTTCAAAGTTTGAAATCAGCTGGTAATGGACATATTAGAGCAAACAGCTGCTTTATCTGTTATTTTATTCAACTTTTAATTGATCAGTCTAGGCCTAACCTAAGAGTTTTTCCAACTAAATTTACAAATATTGAAACAAAAAATGTTTTTATTAAAATGAATTATAGCCTATGTTACTTAGGGATAGTAAAGCTTTTTATTAGTAAAACAATTTTTTTCAATCGGTTCAGTAGTTCCTGAGATTACCCCTTTCATACAAACAAACAAACCAATTTTACCTCTTTATAATATTAGTACAGATACGCAAGCATTTACCCTAAAACACATATTATAAATTCACTCAACCCACGTCAGAGTTTCAACTGCGTGATCATGTTATTTTTTTAGAATTATATTATTATTTTGTAGAGCGGGAACAATGAAAAACAATCAATCAATAATTTATTTCAATATGATTTCAATTTGTATCTCATTTTAATATTTTACAAAAGCAATCATTTTCCCCTAACCTCAATTAGCCAACGGGCATATCTACCGCTGTAACTATCTGTTGGAAGTTTGTTTAAATTAATGGAACATTCACCGCGCCCGCCGAGTTTAGATATGCAAGCCGAGAACATTTTGCCGGCCTCAGAGTGAATTTAACCAATGCTTCCTGTATCGATACAACAAATTGGGGGAAATCAAACCGCGACGAGGAAAGGTAATTTCCTACGTTAAAGAGGAGGCAGTTCAACATCCGGTAACGGAACGGAAAGAAGTTTACATTATCGACTTCCTGTCACTAGTCTTGACACCTCGTCGGTGTAACTGGTTCCGGTTTATTGTAAAATGCAAGACATTGACGTGGCTGTGATAATATAATGGCACGCCTCTTTGCCACACGGTGTGTTACATCAAGTACGTACGTACGTGAGTAACAATATAAAATAACAGCTGGTTTCACCCTTCATCTGTCCTACGACCGTAGATTATACTTTGGTGTTATGTTTACAACTTCAGTAAATAATTTCTTGTGAAGATGATTTTTTTTAATGAGTTATAGAATTGATATAGGCTATAATATTTTGTAAGATTTCCTTTGAAGTTATAAAACTAATATAAATACAACCTTTTATCGTCAATTATTATTCACTTATACAAATTTAAAGAAGAGATACGCATTCGTTCAACTTCGGAAACATTCGTGTACATCTTTGTATAACATATAAACATATTCGATTATTAATTTATCTATACTAGTATTATAAAGATTTAAAATCTGTTTGTTTGTATGTAGGGGGGTAATCTCTGGAAGTACTGAACCGATTGAAAAAATAGTTTCACTAATAAAAAGCTACATTATCTCTGAATAACAAAGGCTATAATTCATTTTGATAAAAACATGTTTTATTTCAATATTTGTAAATTTAGTCTAATAAAATTCTTAGGTTAGGCCTAGACAGATGAACCAACACATATTTCTTGAATGTATTTACATTCAATACCGTAGCAACCAATTGTATAAAATAACAGATGAAACAGTTGTTTGCTCTAATATTTCCATTAACAGCTGATTTCAAACTTTGAAGCAATTATTTGTATTTCTAACTTTTAGGTTAGGTTTTTATTAAAGTGTAGACCTGAGTCTTGCTGGTTCTCTTAACCTTTATTATAACTGCTATTATAAAAATTTACGAAATAATATTTGATTTGAACATTTAACATTATTTACCATCTTAGCTTTGGGGTTATTATTAATCATACACCTTTATTATAAAGAAAACATAACATGATTATGTATATAGAAGGTTCCAATGGGGTTGGCCTGTGAAGCACGCAGAGGTTTCCCCTAGAATGTAATACAAGCGTAGATTATACTTTGGGGTTATGTTTACAACTTCAATCAATAATATCATGTCTTGTGAAGTTGATTTTTGTAAATATGAGTTATATAACTAATGTAGGCTAGAATAAGTTGTAAGTTTTTTTTGAGGTTATAAAATGAATATAAATACAACTTTTTATAAATAAATATATTTATTTATATAAATAAAGAAGAGTTACCCATATGTTTAACTTCGGAAATATTCCTATATCTTCGTATTATAATCATATTCGATTATTAATTTCTACATTACTGTATGATATTTATAACTTGTAAACCATTTTGATGTATCAATATGAAATAAAAGGTAATTAAAAAATAATATTTTTAGTATTATTTTGATATATTATAATAATGTATATAAATACAAATAGGCCTTCACTTATAATAATTAAATAACAATAAGTTACCTTATGACTAGATTCCGTCACGTGACTTCTTTTTCGTTACACCAATTACGCGTTTCGGAGTTTTACTCCATCTTCAGAGTTTTAGCACTATATATAGATCGTCAATACATTAACAAAACTAATACAAAATAACACAAATAAATATATACCGCGAGAACGGGAGACGAACTACACGGCGCAACGTATGCAATATACCTACATGCGTGCGTTGTGTTAGTCTAACCCGATAATTTCTAGAACCGTTTCTTCAAAGTGACGTGGTACAATCACGTTATCACAATCAGAGTTACAACTCTGTACTCTCTGGGTACAGTCACGTTATAACAATCAGAGTTATAACTCTGTACTCTCTTGGTACAATCACGTTATAGCAATCAGAGTTATAACTCTGTACTCTCTGGGTACAATCACGTTATAACA